>OZ023269.1:46632972-46647972 GCA_964006375.1 Tillus elongatus
GTTTTTAAGAGTTCTGCAACGTAAATTATTTTTCTCTAAGATGGTGCTGAATGACAAAGAGTTAATTACTGTTTTAATAGTCATAGTCTACGGAGGAGATAAAACAATACTTTATAGTGAGGTAGTAAACTTGTTTAACCTTTCGGAGGTCGCGCCCAATTTTTATACAAGAACGCTGGCGCGCGGATTGAGAGTGCGCTATCAATATTGCTCAAGATAGATAGGTTCATCACAACACTAGCAAGATGAAACACTAGAAAATGCATAGAGACTAACATATTGTTACAAAGCACTTCAATAGACGTAGGTGCGGTGTTGCCACATCTCCAGAATTTCCCCAACATCTGGGAATTTTTGCACAATCTGGCAACACCGCCTCCCCACCCCCTGGGGGTGACCCCCCTCAGGCGAAGTCTCAACACTCTAGGACCAGAAATAACGAAGTTACCAACTTGTACCCCGTCGGAACGGATAACTGAGGTCTGCACATTCCGAACACCCTGTATATACACCCTGTATACGCAGAGAACCCTTACACCCTGTATACGCAGAGAGATCTTATAGTTCGAGAAACACCTCTTGTGTAACATAGGAGTGGTGACCACATTTGGATCATCCTGTATATACATCCCCCTGTATACACACGGGACCGATCTGTATTCACAGAACCTTCTAGTAAAAGAAGGTCCTGGAACGTTCTGGAATGGAACGCTCTAGAAAGGAGGGGAAGGTACGGCGAGTATATAAAAGCGAAAGCAAGCCAGCCCGAGTTCAGTTCAGAAGAGAATGTGGTAGTGACTTGAAGAAGCAGTGTAAAGTGTTAAGAGAGTAGCTACTGTAGTACCAGTGTAGACTTGTGTGCAGAGTAGTAATTGTAAGGGCAGTAAATTAAGTGCTTTTGTGAGAGAGACATTCTAGAAATTTTATTGTATCCATATTTAGAGTGTAAATAAAGTTGTTTTGTTAAAATTAAAAGTCTCACTTATCCAGAACCCGGAGAAAACGCAACAATTTGGTGTCAGAAGTGTGGGATAAGTGAGTGAAGAAGTGGACAACTAAGCTAGCTGTAAATGGTAAACACTAGATCGACTGACTACGACGAGATGGCTGAAATCAAAGAGTTGATGGACTTACTGAAGAAGCAACGCGAAGAAGACGAACAACGACGACAAGAAGAAGAAAGAAGTCGGCGCGAAGAAGATGAACGACGACGGCAAGAAGACAAAGAAGAACTCAAGAAGCAACGCGAAGAAGACGAACAACGACGACAAGAAGATAAAGAAGACCTCAAGAGGCAACGCGAAGAAGACGAACAACGACGACAAGAAGATAAAGAAGAACTCAGGAAGCAACGTGAAGAAGACAAAGAAGACCTCCGAAGTATGTTCCACAATATGAGAGTCGATGTAAAAGAAGAAATTGAACAGATCAACGAACAAATAGAAAATGTGAACAGGAAAGTAGAAAATGTAACAGAGGATTTGAATAAACAATGGGAAGAAGTTGAAGGATTGAAAGAACAAATAAAGATGATGATGAAAGGCACAGACATCAGACATAAAGAACTGACAGAACAGGTGATGGGTCAGACTGATAGAACTCAGCCAAGAGGAGTTACTGGAACGTCTCCAGTTCAAAATCGCCCGGAAGAAGATATGCCAGCCGTGCAGCAGCTTCATGGAACCCTAAAGCCGCCGACTTTTGACGGAGAAACATCGTGGCCCATGTACAGGAGGCAGTTTGAGGCGGCAGCTCTCAGCAATGGGTGGAGCGAACAACAGGCAGCCACTGCTCTAATTCTCTCGCTTCGAGGTAAAGCCCTAGAAATCCTCCAGAACATCCCGGAGTCGAAACAGCAAAACTACTTAACAGTGATACAGGCCCTAGATTTGAGATATGGTAACAAGTACATGAGCCAGGTCTACCAGACACAACTAAAGACAAGGGTCCAGAAGCCAAACGAGACTCTGCAAGAATTTAGTGCCGAAGTGGAGAAACTTGTGCGACTGGCATATCCTCAAGCCCCAGAAGAATTTGTCAACCAGATCACCGTCCAGACCTTCATCGATGGGGTACTTGACGGTGAAATGCAACAAGCTTTAAGGCTCGGAAGGTTAAAAACACTTACAGACTGCGTCATTTATGGTTTGGAATTTGAAGCAGCCAAGAATGCATCTCAACCTCGCCGCAACAGGCTGCGCGAAGTGAAGGAGATAGAGGACCATGCAGACGCGACAGAGGAACTAAGGCAAGAAATGAAGTTGATGAAGGAAGCCATAAGCAGGCTCACTGCAACGGTTGGAGCACGTAAGACGAAATCAGATTGGTCGCACATAGAATGCTACAAGTGTGGTAGGAAAGGGCACATAAGTAGGCAGTGCTCACAAACCCAACCGGTGGCTCGCAGAGGACAAGAATACACCAACAGGGAGCGCCGTCAGGGAAACGACCTGACGCCAGTGTAAGGGGGCTACAGCTGGCGTGCGAGTCCCAAGGCCCCAAAGTCAAGGTCTCCACTATCCGACGCTACCGCGAGAGCCTCGTTATACCTGGCAGCATACACGGAAGACAATGCAGTTTCACCATCGATACTGGTGCCACTAGATCCGTTGTACGTCCAGACATGTTGCCAAACAAGTCGGCACTCACTACCAACAAACAGCCTGTGTTGGAGACGGCAAAAGGAGATAGAATACCCGTGCATGGAGAGGCCACTGTTTACATTAGGCTGGGCAGTACTGAGCTACAGGTAAGGGCTGTCGTCGCAGAAATCGTCGACGAATTTATTCTGGGCCTGGATTTAATGGAAGAGTTCGATGTCCTATCAGTAGACTTCCAGAATAAGATCTTGAAAATCGGTAACGAAGAGTTGTATTTATCTCCAACAGCAGGCGAAGCTAATCCCAGGGTGAGACTTATTGTCGACGAAGATACACGGATTCCTGGTAACAGTGAGAAGATTGTCAGAGCCAGGCTAGAGAAGAAACTTGATGGTATGTCTGCTCTCATAGCGGAGCCCCTAAAAGATAGACATGATGGTGCCCTCGTCGCACGATGCTTAGTAGACCCGAAGAAGACAATACCCATAAGAGTGGCTAACGTACAAACTAACAGGGTCACACTGAAGAAAGGTGAGGTTATCGCCACTTGCGAACCCATTGACCGAGTGACGTTGTCCAAAAACGTGACACCCACTGCATTAGACAGAAGACTGCCAGTAGAGATAGTAGAACGGTTCAAGAATTCATGGGGCCAATTGAACGACATGGAGATGGAAATGGCCCTGAAGTTCGTATTGGAGGAGGCCGATATTTTCGCTCAAGATAAAATCACAGGTCGTACGAGTCTAGTGCAACACAGAATTAATACTGGCGACGCAAGACCAATTAGACAGCCGCCGAGAAGACTGCCTTTTGCCAAGCAATCAGAAATCAAGGCGATGGTTAACGAAATGCTGGAAGATGGTGTGATTGAGGAGTCTAATAGTCCTTGGTCGTCCCCAGTAGTTTTGGTCACCAAGAAAGACGGCACTATGAGATTTTGCGTGGACTATAGGAAGCTGAATGATGTCACCAAGAAAGACAGTTATCCCCTGCCCCGGATCGACGACACTTTGAACACTTTGGCCGGATCAAAGTGGTTCTCTACATTAGACCTGAAAAGTGGCTACTGGCAAGTAGAACTCCATAAAGACGATAAGGAGAAGACTGCTTTTTCAACCGGGAATGGGTTGTACCAATTCAAGGTCATGCCATTCGGCTTATGTAATGCTCCTGCCACCTTCGAGCGACTAATGGAGTTAGTGCTGAGAGGACTTACATGGGAAACATGCCTGGTGTATCTCGACGATGTCATGGTGATTGGAAGGACTTTCGATGAACACCTGTCGAATCTGAAGCAGGTTTTCTCCAGGCTGAGAGGTGCCAATCTGCAACTCAATCCCAAGAAATGCGTCCTCTTCCAGAAGAAAGTGAGTTTCCTCGGACATGTCGTTTCTGAGAAAGGGATAGAAACTGATCCAGAGAAAATAAAGGCAGTAAGAGACTGGCCTGTGCCGAAGAACAAACATGAGGTCAGAAGTTTTCTGGGACTTTGCAGCTACTACCGACGCTTTGTGAAGTACTTCAGCAGCATTGCGAAACCTCTACATAGCCTAACTGAAAATAAGGCCGAGTTCATCTGGTCACCAGATTGCCAACAGTCTTTTAGAGAACTCAAACATCGTCTTCTCACTGCTCCTGTACTGGCTTATCCTCAGGACGAAGGACAGTTCATACTGGACACCGATGCTTCCCAGTATGGCATTGGGGCAGTACTCTCGCAGCTCCAAGCCGGAGAAGAAGTTGTGATAGGCTACTTCAGCAAAACGTTCGGAAAAGCCGAAAGGAATTACTGTGTAACCCGGAAAGAACTGCTGGCAGTTGTAAGATCCATCGAACATTTCCACAACTTCCTGTACGGAAGAACATTCCGCGTGAGGTCAGATCACTCTGCTCTGCAATGGCTTCTGAACTTTAGAAATCCCGAAGGACAGATAGCACGATGGATAGAGAAACTGCAGAGCTACGACTTCCGGATTGAACATCGAAGAGGAAGAAGTCACGCCAATGCAGACAGCCTGTCAAGAAGACCATGTTCAGTGCATGAATGTAAATTTTGCGAGCGACAAGAGAACAAAGAGATCGACAAAGTAACTCATCAGATCAAACAACTGGTGACGGAACAGGAGAATAATACCGATCTAGACGTAAATCTTGAATACATCAGAGATGCACAGAAGACAGATCCAGACTTGAAAAATATTAGAGAATGGCTCGAAAAGGGGAAAAGACCTGAGTGGCACGATGTGTCCCGGCTTGGGGCAGAGGTTAAAGGCTACTGGCTACAGTGGGACTCCTTGTGCCTAAAGAATGACTTGATCACTCGAAAATGGGAAACTGTCGATGGTAGAGACTGTATATACCAGACTGTTGTGCCAAGTGAGTGCATAAACAGTGTTCTTCAAGAGTTACACAATAGTAGAAGTGGAGGCCACTTTGGGGTCAACAGGACTCTTGCCAGGGTGAGAGACCGCTTCTATTGGATAAACTGCCGAAGAAGCGTGGAAGAATGGTGCAAAAGGTGTGACCAATGTGCTTCAAAGAAAGGACCAAAGACCCGATCCAGAGGAAAAATGATGCAGTACATCTCAGGTACACCGTGGGAGAGAGTTGCCGTAGACATCGCAGGGCCTTTTCCCATCACAGAGTCTGGGAACAGATACATAATGGTGGCGATGGACTACTTCTCGAAATGGCCTGAAGTTGCGCCGATCCCCAACCAAGAGGCAACGACCGTAGCAGAAGCCCTGATGGAAAATGTCATATCACGGCATGGCGTACCCTTGGAGATTCACACTGACCAGGGCCGGAATTTCGAATCTGAGGTCTGGAAGAGCCTAATGGACTTGCTAGGCATAAAGAAAACGAGAACAACGCCACTCCACCCTCAATCAGACGGCATGGTAGAACGGCATAACAGGACCATCAACCAGTACCTTGCTATGTTTGTCGATGAGAATCAGAGAAACTGGGACAAGCTGATACCTCTGTTCCTCCTAGCTTACAGAAGCTCTCAGCATGAATCTACCGGCTACACCCCATCCATGATGTTGACCGGCAGAGAGATGCGGTTACCAATCGACATGACGAGACCACCACCGAACGAGGACATAGCGGACCTAGCTACGTTACCTGAGTATGTCGCCGACCTAGAAGGAAGACTGCGCACTATACACCGATGCGTCAGAGATAGGCTCCTCTTGAGCAGTGACCGGATGAAGATGCGCTTGGATCGCAGAGCAACACCCCATACATTCAAAGAAGGTGATGCAGTGTGGCTGTACCAACCAACAAGGAGAAAGGGCCTCAGTCCCAAACTTCAGAAACCATGGGAAGGGCCATACTTGGTGACTAAGAAAATTAACGACCTAGTCTACAGAATCCAGCTGTCTCCAAGAACTAAACCCAAAGTTGTTCACATAGAGAGGTTGAGTCCCTATCGGGGCAACGAACCCCCAAGTTGGCGGCCGGTAAATACTGTTCGGGACGAACAGTCTTAAGGAGGGGGGCAGTGTTACAAAGCACTTCAATAGACGTAGGTGCGGTGTTGCCACATCTCCAGAATTTCCCCAACATCTGGGAATTTTTGCACAATCTGGCAACACCGCCTCCCCACCCCCTGGGGGTGACCCCCCTCAGGCGAAGTCTCAACACTCTAGGACCAGAAATAACGAAGTTACCAACTTGTACCCCGTCGGAACGGATAACTGAGGTCTGCACATTCCGAACACCCTGTATATACACCCTGTATACGCAGAGAACCCTTACACCCTGTATACGCAGAGAGATCTTATAGTTCGAGAAACACCTCTTGTGTAACATAGGAGTGGTGACCACATTTGGATCATCCTGTATATACATCCCCCTGTATACACACGGGACCGATCTGTATTCACAGAACCTTCCAGTAAAAGAAGGTCCTGGAACGTTCTGGAATGGAACGCTCTAGAAAGGAGGGGAAGGTACGGCGAGTATATAAAAGCGAAAGCAAGCCAGCCCGAGTTCAGTTCAGAAGAGAATGTGGTAGTGACTTGAAGAAGCAGTGTAAAGTGTTAAGAGAGTAGCTACTGTAGTACCAGTGTAGACTTGTGTGCAGAGTAGTAATTGTAAGGGCAGTAAATTAAGTGCTTTTGTGAGAGAGACATTCTAGAAATTTTATTGTATCCATATTTAGAGTGTAAATAAAGTTGTTTTGTTAAAATTAAAAGTCTCACTTATCCAGAACCCGGAGAAAACGCAACAATATAATCAAGTAGAGAACATAAATTAAACACATTATATCAAAGAAAGGAAACAAAAAAAAATAGATCAACTTAGAATAATACAAATATTTCGCAATTATTCGCTTTGATCTTCTGAAATTGCACAGTCGCGACAAATAGTCAAAGAATGTTCTAAGCATATGATTTTTTTTTACATTCGACACAAGAAAATCGTGTTGGTATATTTTTCTTGCGGTCCTAGTAGGCGCAACGGTCACGCTCTCCATCTGCAACAGAGGGAGGTTGAGACGTTTCCAGTCCTAAAACCCATGCAGTTGCTTAATTTTTAGAATATTCTGCGTGGAACATAGATAAGCTTCAATCAATTGAAAGGATGAATTTCTGAGAAATTGTCGTCCACGAATATTCCACATCCAATTGTTCATCGAATGTATGATAAATGTATTTATTCCAGCCACATTCAATATTGCGTAGAAAACAACCATTAGCCATCTTCGTGTGTTCCTCCAGACATCATAGGCGGGACATAATTTATCAACATAATCTACGCCCCCATTTATCAAATTATAATCAATGATTTTTGCCTAAAAAATTAAATTGTACCTACAATGAGAAAGTTGTTTGGAGCGAATTGTAATCAGATATGCTTTCAGCAAGAGGGAGCTCCAACTCATTTTGGTGTAAATGTTTGGCGTATATTTAGATCAGGTATTTCTCAGAAGATAGAAAGGTAGATGAGGTAGAATTGAATAGCCTCCTCTTCGCCATAATTCAATCCTAAAGACTATTTTGATTGGGGATACTTTCTTTTTGCTTTTTTTAACGTCGGCCTATTTCCGCGACTACAGCAAATTACCGAGGCTAGGGAGCAGTTTCATGGTCACTATCCTGGAAATTTCGTCTAACCCCTGCCTTTCTGTAAGGTGGGTAGGGATCTTTAACGTGCCCCGCCTCGCCTGGACACGAAACCGACGGCTTTACGTCCCCTCTGAAGGACGGAACGTGCAGACATTCAACTTGCTCAATTGGGCATACTTAAAAAGTATAGTTTACAAATTTTAACCGGAAGGTCTTGCAGAGTTAAGGCAACGAATTGTTGATAAATCTCGATTAATTTACAAATAATCATGGAGAAATATAATAGACGCATTCTACCATCGATTAGGGTACTGTCAAATCACTGAAGGATTACATTTTGAACACCTGATTAAGTAGACTCTAATTACCAATGTAACAATCTTTCAATTAATACGTTCTAACTGAGTTAAACATTATTTTGGCAATGTAATAAGATCTCAATTAGTACGTTGTAATTTCGTTGAATAATAGTTTGAAATGAGAGTTTTATTTATTCAACACCTCCCTAACTACATTAAACGTCAAATGTTACATATGGTGAAACACGTATTGAAGGATGGATTCCAATAATGAAACAATATACAGTGTGTTGTATTTAAAAAAACTACGGTGACTAATGATTTAAAAAAAACGGTAAACGGCAACATTGCACATATCAAATCTGGAATATCCGTAGGCGTATCACAAGTTTTGTATATTTCTGACTATTCGTGTGAGAGTAAATTATGCGTTTCCAGAGTTTTATTCCACTGTATATATATATATATATATATATATATATATATATATATATATATATATATATATATATATATAAACTCTGGGTGCCATTGGTGACCAGAAAAACGCACAAAACTAAAATATCTTGTGTGGATAATAAAATATATTGTATATTACAGACAAAGAATAAGTTTTTTTGGCGCAAAAGGGTAAAGAAATGCCAGAAAAGGTAATTTGAAAAGTTTATAATTTTTCTTCTTCAAAATTCAAAGTCGCGATTTGAAACGGCAAAATTGGCAACTTTTAGGCAAAGAACCTAAAAGAAATATGGATTATATAGAGGAGATGTCGCAAGAAGTTTATTTTACGAAGGTTAAAGTTTCAGCTTCAAACGTCGTTGTCATTAATTTTACTAAAATATTTGCAGAAAATTCATTTCAAATAAACCCTTTATCTGATGCTTTGGAAGTAGTTTTGGTTATATAGTTTATGAATTAGTAGTCTATAATTTTTAGCGAATTATTCTGGAATAAATTCGCTAATGAGCAGCCCGCGACTTCTGAATTTTGTAAAGATTTCTTGACATGAGCGCGGACTAGGCCCCCTAGAACCCATATTCCGATGTAGTTTCAGTTTTTGTCTGTCTACATGTACACAAGGTGACACGTTTCTACAGTAAAGCTCAATATTTTCGTTACTATACAAGATACGAGAAAAAAATGTATACGTTACTTATAAGATGACTTGGATTGCATCTTATAAAATTATTTAGACAATCACAGGGTGGCTTATAAGTCGTTGGTGATACCAACTTTCCCTTTTTAGTGAATTTTCGTGGAAAAAAATCACTAATCAGGATATCGCAAGTTTTCATTTTTGATAAAATTCCTTGGAATTAGCTTGAACTAGGACCTCTAGATAACATATCAGCGGGTTTTTTAAGTTTCGTTGAAAAGCTTTTTGCGAATAATTATATAGTGACAGGTGGGTAAATAACTTAAGAAGGCTTGTTCGCCAGGAAAATAGGACCAGTTTTTTCGGGAACATTGTAAGGTTATTTTTGTACTTTTGCAAAAATAAAATCAAAAAAAGTGCGTTATGGCAGTGAATATTTATAAACATGTTTTTAATAGCACATTATGTATTTTTTTAAATGAAAACAGGCATTAATTTTGGTTACTAGTATAACCTACATTGTAGAAACAATGTACCTACCATATTTCATCAAATAAGCTTTTCGACAAAATTCCCAAAAAAGTTATTTGCATGAGAATTTACAAACAATTTGTTCACGAAACTCCGAATTATTTTTTTTTATATCTTAATAAACATTTATTATTATGCCACTGTTTTCTGATACACAAAACACACGCTGTTCTATTTGAAACAATCGAGTTACGACAGTTTGATTTTTTTTAAATTCAGTCACTCTATGGGCGCGTATTGATGTTTTTATGACATAATATAAACGAAAACCTCTCTGAATGCGTCATATTAATGGGATCCGCTATCTATTAGCAAAAACGCAACATATCACAATTTTTGATATGTGCCAAAAATGTGAAAAGTTACAAAACAATTCAAATAACTTGGAAACAAGCATGCATTACAATTCGATAAGAAATTCAAAAATTAAATAACATAAGGGGTGTTCGATTAACAAAAGAAAATTTGTGTCGCCAGCGACGTATGGGCCATCTGTGATTGTTAAAATAATTTTTGTAAGATGCAGTTTAAGATATCCTATAATTAACGTATATTGTAAAATAACAGCAACATTAAGTTTTACCGTCGAAATGCGTCACCCTCTATATATGCAAGCAGATAAAAACTGAAACTAACCCTAGATATTGATCCTAGGGGACCTAGTTTGCGCTTATTTGAAAAAATCTTTTTACAATTCAAAAGTCGCGGTCACCTCACTAGCGAGTTTCTTATATGAAAATTGCTAAAATTTATAGACAATTAAACCATAACCTCTATAATAAAAGCTGCTGATAAAGCATCAGAGAAAAGATATATTTGAAATGAATTTTCTGGAAAAATGTTAGTAAAATGAAGGACAATGACAGTTGAAGCTGAAACTTAAGGACCTGTAAAACACACTGTTTTTATTCTCTACATAGCCTGTCTTAGCTTTAGGTTATTTGCCTAGAGGTTGACTATTTTGACGCTTCAAATCGCGACTTTGACGTTTTAAGACAAAAAGTTATCAAATTTTCAAAGTAATTTTTCTGGCCTGATATGACCTGCCCTGATCTGACTCTTTTGCGCAAAAAGACTTTTTCGCAAAAATGTTCTACTTCCTTAAAGAAATAACTAAAATTATTTTGGTCAACACAGAAGTTAAAAAACGTACAAGAGGAGCGGCATTACTTTCCAATGAAAGGAACCCAAAGCGTAACATAATTCACCTCTATGTTTTGGATTTAGCCGAGAAGTTTGCAGAAACTGGTTCCGCGGGAAATAAGAAACACTGACCCTCGAGTGCTAGATGAAGGAGCACAAGATATGGTATTGTGCACGTTTGTTGCGAAAGCTACAATACAATTATGTACAGTGGTACGTCAGACAGGCTTATCATACAAAACTCTTTGAAAATCGCTGAAATATCTCAAAATTCATGGGTATAAGGCGCAAATATTACCAGAAATTTATGTAGATATCCCCACGAGAAAAATTAAACTTAACAAAGTTATGTCGAATATCAATAATGTTATACCTAGTCTACTATTTTCATTTTCATTTCAGCGATAAGTGTACGTTTATTTTAAATAAAAAGTGAAAAAGATCACTGGGGCTATTGGTGCGATGAAAATCCTCATATTTTTCGAGACGGTCTATACACAATGGCGACAAAAATTTTGATGTCCGGGCATGTGTTCTAGGAAATGCCATAATTAGTCCTTTAATCATTGAAGAAAACTTGCTTTGGTAACAATAACATTAATATTCGAGAAGATAATATCGATGTTTTTTTAACTCGTGAGCTATAGACCAAACTGATCCTGCTGGCAAATTAATTTTGCAAGAGAATCTTTTGCACTTTCAACAAGAGTGAGCTCTCCCTTAATATTTTCTGTCAGTTCCTCAGCTTTTAAACGACATATTTCCTAGTAGGTGAATTGAAAGTGGTGGTGCAACTGAGTGGCCAGTAAGATCACCAAATTTAGCTCCACGAGAGTTTTTTCTTTGAGGACACCTTAAATCTGATATTTTAAAAATATTGATATCGATGATCTTAAAAGACGAAATATAGCAGAGTGCAAACCACTCCTTGTCAAAGTATTTCGGAGTGTTATGAAGGCATTTGGAAATAGACTATACTATGTTAAAACACAATGGACACCATTTTAAACAATTCATCAAATAAATTGTCCCAATTGCATCACCATATTGTTAGTATTTCAATTTCTAGAAGAATTGAAAGAGAATTAGCAGGTAAGTGAACAAATTGATAGTTTTATGAGAAAAGAAATAAAATGTAGTGCAGTTTAACGTATTCTACAAAAGGAGATAAGATCATTATTAACGTAACCAAGTGTTATTGTCAACAAGTCAGTCTTTGATTGCTTCTTAAGATCACAAGGGCGTAACTTTTTAACGTATGTGGCTCCCAGTAGGTAATTTATAGTGTATGTTGATGTTTGAGATAAATTTCCAGAAACTACTTATACAAGAATCAGAAAACAAACACTGTTCTTAAAGTAATTTGAACCACCTATAGATTCAGATGCTACTTAAACCCTCTACTGTATTAGAATTTTAGAGCTTAAGCGTACCCCCACTACGGGAAGACCTAGAAACGACGTAGGTACCTCGAAAACCTTCCCCCCTCGATAATAAAATCGGCTTGTTTCCAGAATTTCAATATTACATTACAAGACAGTTATACAATGGGTGAGATATTTTGAAATTAACACCATGTATATATAATACAATATATATATATATATATATATATATATATATATATATATATATATATATATATATATATATATATATATATATATATATATGCGTTAAACCCATGTTAAATATCGTTATTTTTTTGAGAGAAATTTTTCAAGAAAACTTGTTAAAATGTGGAATCCTTATTTTTTTTCGGGATTGGTAGTCATGTTACCATACTTTGTGCAAGCAACACTAAATGCACAGCTTATATTGTGTTAGTAAAACTTCAGATAATTAAATACTTTTGAACGTCAATAATATCATCTCGGCGAGACTGGCTAACAATACTTGTTAGTGTCTTTTTGTTAGAAAAAGATTAAAGGCACAAATATGTGCGATATAGTTCATTATTCCTAATTGGAATATAACTATTTTTTGAAGTACATAATCAATGTATAAAGTAAGATCAATGTAATTATACCTTGTATAATTTATTACCTACGTAGATAATTATATATAAACTGTTGTTACCCCACAATAATTGTAAAACATGATAATGGCTTGGCAAGATATTCATGAAAAAGCGCAATATGCTTTACTGAGTTGTCAATAGATTGTTGATTTATGACGCTTCGCTACGTTGTACACTGAATTATATTCAGTGTGGGCCAATGCATATTTTCCACGCTTTAGTCACTATTATAGATGTGAATAGCCGTGTATTCTGCAGAATGCAAATGTACGTTTTAAAAATTGGTGTATGCTGTCATTTCAAATATATATATATATATATATATATATATATATATATATATATATATATATATATATATATATATATATATATATATATATATATATATATATATATATATATATATATATATATATATATATATATATATATATCTGTGTGTGTACTATGCCCCTAAAATTTGGAACAAAGACGTTATTTTGACATCCGTTATTTGATTTTCACCAAATAAGCTGCATATAGTTTTAAAATATATTGACTTTCCCAAAAATCCGAACACCCAGTAAGAGTCTACCAATGACAGTGAAATTTTCTACACTACTCTGTTTTGTCTCTGATAAGAAATAATAAAAATAGGAACGAAAAATTTTAACAGGCGTACTTTTTTTTTTTATTTACGTTTATCAAAAAATTATATCTTAAAATTGGCGTTGCAATATTTCTTAGTGGTGTGAGCTCAACTCATTAATTCATTAGGGCTAGGCGCCGTTTACGGAACAATTGCAATTATTTAAGTAAATTTCAAAGGGGGAGCACTGTTGGTATGCGGGAAGCCGGTTTTTCAATCAGACAAACTTCCGACCGCATATGATGTAGCATGTCGACAGTGCTAAAGTACTGGTGCAGGTAGTCTAAACAAGGAATCCATAACAGTCAAATCCGCACGACCTCGAGCAACTTCAGCAGGGGATGGTCATTTGACGATTGCGGTAAGACACAGCTTACACAACACGGTTGATTTGAAATACTTGGTTGGGAGTTTTACAACAAAGCGCCTCTATGACAACCGTATATCTCAGAATACGCCCTTTTGGGCTTAGTTTGTATATACCCTTTTTATGCCTACCACTCACACCTCGACTCGTGCTGCTCGCTTTGAGCGGATCAAATTGGGATGGTGAATGGAATCGTGTTGTGTTCTCTGACGAGTTTCGATTTTTTTTTGGGGTCTACGATGGTCGCAGAAAAGTAAGACGAATACGTGGAAACCGAAAAAATTTAGGATTTTCCATGGAACAGCATACAGCCCTTGTACGAGCTGTGATGGTCTGGGGTGCGATAACAGTCGGTAGCAGGTCACCTATAGTTTGTATTGACCGAAATAGGAATGCGAATGATTACACACGAAACGTACTGCAACAAAACAACGCACGTCCTTATACAGCAAGGGTTACTACAAGGTTCTTACAATAAAATAACCTGACCCTGCTTCCATGTTCTTCTCACCCCTATGACTTGCCACCAATCTAACACGTTTGGGATATAATTTTTAATTAACCCAACCACCAAATAACCTAGTACCTTTGATTGTTATTTTGTTACTTTGCATTTTATTTTAAAATTTGCCAGGTTTGCTACTACGACACTTGCGTCGCTGGACTATATCTAAATTACCTCTTAGACTAAGTAGATACATATAAGGTGTATTTACAAGATACATATAAGGTGTATTTACAATAAAAACGTTGGTAGCTTTTCTGAGAAACGTGTGAGTCTGACAGAAGGAATATCCGAAAATCAGATCGATGTATGTCAAGAGAACGAATTTGTTCCAAATTTTGCGGACAGAGTCTAGGAGTAAGCTTATTTTTAAACCGCATACGATATTCTGTAAATCTCAGCCGTTAAGCTTCCACTTTTGGAGCCATCTCCAAGAAGGGCTAGTAAATATATAAAAGGGACGTTTATATGTAATACAATAGCACTGCTATTGTTACGAACCATATACACGGTTTATCTCACTGGATCTGTTCCTTAACATTTAAGAAAACTGTGATATAAAAAAAGATATATAACTGGAGACAGATAGGAAGAAATGAATTATGGGCCCGTTTACTCCAAGGTTGCTAAGGTACTCGAGCAGGTTCTAAAAATAAGGACCGTAACTTTGTTGAAAAAAAAAAACAACTTAATTTCAGACCACCGCAGTATGGCTTTAGGTAGGGCG
>OZ023269.1:47252972-47527972 GCA_964006375.1 Tillus elongatus
GATCAAATGTTTCATATTGGAACAGCTCAATTTGCTATTAACCTATAAGGTTGACCAAGAAACGTGTTTTTGCGGGAACATTTTAAGTTTACTTTTGAAAACTTTTGTACATTTTCACACAATAAAGTTATTTTAATGGAACATGGCACATTGTTTTTACTATATAGGTTATACCGGTAACCAAATTTGATGCCTGCTTTCTTAAAAAAACACATATTTGTTATTAAAAAGATTTTTATGAAAATTCACTACCATAACGCACTTGCTGCGTCCAGAATTTTTAAATTTTGATTTATATGTTACTTCAAGCGTATACTGTGGGCTGAGTTTTGAGTTTTGCTGCCCTAAATTCGAAATATTAATAGATGACTTTCAATTCTTTGAAATAGTTAAAGGATAATTTATCATCATTGTACAGTTAACTGTGCCAATGGCTGACGCCTTAGCCAAACAGTATACCCCCCTCCCTCCATCATTGTACAGGTGTGATTTTTTTTGGGTTACAACATACATAACTTTAAAGTGGCAAAACTTGTTTTTCAGATGGAACCGCCTATTTTTTATAGGTTGGTCAGGTAGACTATTCACATAGTATGGGTTTCCCTCTATGCACAGTAGGTCAAGGGCTGCAGTGCTATCGGGGCGGCAAAGCCGCGGACGAGCCCCGAGGGAGAAAAAAAAGAGTTTCCCTTTAGTTCATAGTTTGCGAATTTTAGTGGTTTGTTTTACTTACACTTGTAAAAATAACGGTATTGTCAGTGTATGAGGCACAGAGTATGTAAACAATGTCAGGTGGCAGCTGAACGTCTCTTTAACAAGGAAGTCAGCAGTATTTACATATCTGCTTGCGTCTAATAAATGTTGTTTTGAGATTATTTTGAATAAAATTATTATAAATAACATGCGCTGTTCACAAGGCAAATCATTCGATCCTATCCTTGTAACTAGATAATGTGTCGACACAAAAACTTACAGAATACAACTACATGCAATGATTGTTATATTATGGGACTTATTCATATTTTTACCATATAAAAAGTAAAACGCAGCTTAATTAAGCTACTAAGTAAAGGTTGGAACCTGTGGTGAGTACTTATAAGTACACTTGGAGAAATCCAATCACCACAGCACATCTTTTAAAGACCTAACAATTGTTTCACTAACAACGTTTTCTGAAATTCTGAAAATTAAAAAAATGCCGATTTTTTATATAAAATGTTTCTCTGACGCCCATGGTTGGTGACATATTGACCTCGAAAAATTCTTTAATAATTACAAGAAAACGCTGTATTGCAGCAGTGCCCTAACATAGAGCAACCAAATTCGGTAGATGGTTTTCTTTTATCAACATCGTTATTTGACAATAATTGAAGTAGATATAGTCTCAAAAAGGGTTAACTTAGGGGTGGGTTACCCTTTTTATGGTTTGGTTATTTTAAACCCTAACAGAATTAAAAATTAAAGTCCATCATTTTTATAACAAATTAAATGTTCTATCTTTTTCTCTTCTAGTCAATTTTTTGACAAACCGCCCATTTTTTAGAAAATTGAGATTTTTGTTGTTGAGATCAAAACAAAATTATGCCCCTTGAAGAATTTATTAAACACTCACATATCTGAAATTTAACAAACCCTATTAAAAACTAATATATAAAAAACCATAAAAAAACACTAAAGATATTGTTCAAAATGACTTACATTTTCTCTCACACATAAAAGGACACTTCGTCGAAAATTAAAGTCGATTCTGTAAAGGAATTATATGTCACTTTTAATGATGGTCCACTTATCATTGATCCGACTTCAAGAATCTTACTCAGTTTGAACTGGTGTCAAATACACAGATTCTTTTAAAGCCGCCCAGAGAAAAGAGTCACATTTATTCAAGTCTGATGATCGTGCTGGCCAATGTTCAGAGAAATTAACTCCACGACCTATCAATCGATTTGGAAACTGTTGGTTCAAAAATCCACGAACATTTGTAGTGAAATGTGGTGGCGCCCCATCATGCATAAACCACATTTCGCTGCGCAGTTGAAAGGGCATCTCCTCCCGTAGCTCAGGAAGAACATTTAGCAAGAATATCAAATATGTTGCGCCGTTTAAGCAGTTTGGTAAAATAACCGGTCCAACCGAATGTCCTCCAACAATACCTGCGCACCTATTTATTTTAAATTCACTTTGGAAATAGAGGGTTACTTTAGCATGTGTATCTACATCCGAATATTCGTGGCAGTTGTGCACGTTCGTAATCTCTCTCCTTGTTGAGCAAGCTTCACCCGTAAAAAGAATCGTCTTGGGAAAATCAATGTTCTGATGTAAGATGAAATTACAAAAAAAAAACAGCCTTGCCTTTAAATCCTGCGGTAGCAGTTCTTGCACTTTTTGAAGGATACGGATGCAGCAGATTGCGTCGGATAATTCTATCGACCGTCGGCTGTTTTATATAAAACTTCCTGGATAGTCGTCTGGTGCTGGTTTAAGGCACACTCTCAATACTGTCTAGAAGACGCTCCTCAGCCCGTGAGTTCACTGCATGAATGCGTTCTCCAGCATTATTTTCTTTTGAAAAAGGACCCCGTTTTCCGAGCTCTACGTTCAACATTAGCAAACGTTTAACGATGTGGTATATTACGATCAAGAAATCTTCTTCGATATACCTCTACACTTCTACGGCAATTGCCCACGCAAAACCCTAATACCATAGTAAACTTGTTTATTAACCGAGAATTTTCCAGCCATTTTGAGCAAAAAATTATTATCACAAAAGAAAACAAGAAAGACAAGACAATAATTATTGTAAAACTTTATAAATTTAAGTAATGTCAGATTTGACAACTGTAACCTAGCAACATATGACTTGCAGAGCGCCCTAGGCACCCCCTATGAGACTTAAATGTTTAATACCATCTTCAAGAGACATAATTTTGTTTTGATCTCAAGTCAAATAATCTCAATTTTCTCGGAAACGGATGGTTTGTCGAAAAAATAACAAGATGGGAGAAAGATATAAATTATAATTTTATATTAAATTGATAGACTTTAACTTTTAATTAGGTTAGGGTTTAAAAAATCAAATCATTAAAAGGGTGACCCACCCCTAATTTACAATTTTTTTGAATTTATATCTACTTCAAGTTTTTCTCATATAACGATGTTCATAAAAGAAAACCATCTACCAAATTTGGTTGCTCTATGTTAGGGCACTAAATCTTCAGAGGTCAATATCTCACCAACCATAAGCGCCAGAGAAAAATTTTATATAGAAAATCGGCATGTTTTGAGATCCTCTACACGCATATATTGTGTGTCTATTGCATTGTTAATCACCCTATATATATATATATATATATATATATATATATATATATATATATATATATATATATATATATATATATATATACACTGAATGTTTCACTGTCTAGACCAAGCGAGGTTGTTTTTATCATAGCCTCCTTCAGAATCTGTTCCTTTGGAGGCCACACAGCTTTTGTCCTTTCCTCCAAAAGGCGTCTGCGAACTGTAGAGTTGTATATTTTCACTCCAGCCTTGCTGAAGGTCATAGCTTGTCTTTCTGGGGTTGAGCTTGCTATTTAAAAAAAAAAAAAACAAATTATATCCAGAAGTTGTCTTCCTTTCTCTCACATTTTTCCTTCAGCTGAACTTTAACTGATCCAGGCTCCCGTTTTAGTGAATTTCCTTTAAAAAAAATTCACTAATGAGGAGATCTCGACTTTTGAATTTTGAAAAAAATTCTTCTAATGAGCGCTATTTAGGACCCTGGAACCCAAATCCGAGGTCGGTTTCAGACTTTATATGTTTATATATATATATATATATATATATATATATATATATATATATATATATATATATATATATATATATATATATATATATATATATATATATATATATATATATATATATGTTTATATATTTATGTCACACCTATAACTAAAAAAATAAAAATAATGGACCGATTTGGATAAAATTAGGTGAGTACCTTCCTTTCGCGAGTGGCTTGGATAAGTTCGTTAGCCAGGAAAATACGCCGAGGTTTTCCCGGAAAATTTTGTGTTTTCTTTCGAAAAAAATTTATTTCTCCGGAATTAACAAAGTAAGGGCAACGTACACACGCAAGGTACACGGGTTTATATCATTATGGGTAAGCTACCTACCAAAATTTAGCGCTATAGGTTAAAGGATAAAAAAGTTACAGACATTTAAAGAAAAATAAATTTGGGTTTTCCTCAAAACGTCAAAGTCGCGATTTTAAACGTCAAAATTGTTAATATTTAGGCAATTAACCTGAAATTAATATGATCTATGAAAGGAAAATGTCTCAAGAATAATGTTTTACAAAGCCTGAGCTCTTAGTTTCAATCGTCATTGTCCTTCATTTTACTAAAATATTCCCAGAAAATTCATTTCAAATATTTCTCTGATGCTTTAGCAGTAGTGTTGGCTATAGAGTTTATCGTTTAATGGTATATCATTTTGGTCGAATTTTCGTAAAAAATCATTAAAGCTCAATATATTCGTTATTATGCAAGTTACGAAAAAAAGTTGTATACATTAATTATAGGGTGTCTTGAGCTACATCTTAACAAATATTTCCACAATTACAGGGTGGCCCATAAGTCGTTGGTGATTCAATTTTTTTTTAACGAACACGCCCTATGCTATTGCATTTTTGCATTTTCCATATAATACATCTTTGTAAGAAAAGAAATTCGGGACGCAGCAAGTGCGTTATGGTAGCGAATTTTCATTAAATGCTTTAAATATGAATCAATTTGCTATTAACCTATAAGGTTGACCAGAAAACCAGTTTTTTCGGGAACAATTTAAGTTTACTTTTGGAAATTTTTGTACATTTTCAAACAATAAAGTAATTTTGATGAAACATGGCACATTGCTTTCTTAAAAAAACATATTTGCTATTAAAAACATTTTAATGAAAATTCACTACCATAACGCACTTGCTGCGTCCAGAGTTTTTGTTTAAGTATCCTATTTAGAGCTCCCAGGCTCATGGAACACTCACCAGCAATGTCACTTTCCGTCATGGATGTGTGCTCACTAAGTGTAATTATCATTTCTCTTTTCTTGGCCTAATGTCTATGATGCCACAAATACGAAAAACAAACTAAGACGTGCTATTTTCCCAAAACCAAAAAACACGTGTAACTTGGTCACAATAAGCGGAAAAATCGTCACCATTTTGAACATTTATTATAGGAGATCTTTCAATTATTCTGTGTAATTCACGTTTAAATAATTTACTTTCATTTTCTTTTAGAATCAGTTTACAAAACAAAGATTTGGTTCGATTTCCTAATGTGGTTTCTAATTAGCAGCTGTAACTTACTTAATAAGTAGTATTGATAGTAAATAGCCGTCTTAATTAAATGAAAATTAATCAAATGTCTTCTGTCTCAAAAACTCTAATAATTACGTTATCTAAAGCTATCACATATAAAGGTAGGTAAAGTTTATTTTGTTTAATACGGTTTAAATAAATATTTTACAAAGCTTCAATATATTCTGGCTGTTTAATTTACAATAAGACAGTTTTTAATGTTTGAAACCATAATCCCTATTTCGTATACATGCTGTACACAATTTTTGACCAGTTAGTACTTAAACCCAAATTTAAGAATAGGGCCAATCTAAGTTAGCAAAATTACATTTAATCCTTTAGTAATTTAGGAAATATCCGCATTCTTTCAATGTCCTATATTTTTGAGAGAACTTGAACATATCAGAAATGATAAGCTCTAGATTTAATAAACCTTTAACAATGTTAGACTATCTTTCTTTGTAGATTTTAAAAAAGCAAACATTGTATCACTTTCCTGAAATACCCTGCGTGCCCTGGAAGGATAACATAAAAAATAATTAACCGAAGACTTGGCTAGGATTTCTAAAAATACTTCCTATTTTGACCAAATTTAGAAAGAATGTAGCATTTTTTAAGGTTTTGTTAAGAAGTTAAATCTCGAGCATGCTAGATTATCCAGAAAAAATATGTGTCTCTTCTACTAAGAAATACAGATTTGTTATATAATAAAAGGTAAGTTAGTAAATTGGATTTATAACTAAAAAATAATTATAAGACAACTAACTGCAGGAAAGACATATTTTCTTTTTATAGCAAAGCAATAAGATAAATGTTACCATATTAAATTATACAAAATGAAATATTTTTGTGCACTGACATAAAATATGTGCAGTTCAATGGCTTTATACCTTTGCAGAGACAAATACCTTTGTATAGTTGAAAGAGAAATGTTCAACAAAATAACAGTATATTGTTCATATATTCTAAATCACAGGAATGCATCTAAATCATATTTGTCTCCACTTGGAATATATTTTGATGTTTGCGTCCTTAAGATGTTGAAATATGAAATCTTCAGTTATCAGCTAAAGTGGCGTCGAAAGGTCTTTGAGCTGTTGTTTGCTTGTTGAGTAGGGCACTCAGTCAATATTCTCATGATTATATTTAAATGCTATACTATGAATATAAAATGTACTGCAGTCAATTTTGTTCGAGTATTGAAAAGGAAATAAATTTAAAGCTGCGGAACTCTCAGTGAAAATAAAACTTATTGTAATTAAAGTTACTGTATTTTAGTTAAGTTAAATATCATTCCGCTTAATATTCATACTTGAAATTATTTTGAAAATTGAAAAAGAACACTCTTTCAGGTTATTGTTTTACCTCTTTGGCTAAGTCAAAATTATATTACAAGGAAACTATTATTTTTAGCGAGTTTTCGTAGAAAAAAATCGCTAAAGAAGAGATTGCGAATTTAAATTGGAAGAAAAAATTCAGATAAGCCCGAACTAGGACCCTAAAGCTCATATAAAGGGTCAGTTTCAAATTTGATATATTTATGTTTACGTATAATATATATATATATATATATATATATATATATATATATATATATATATATATATATATATATATATATATATAGAGCGTGCTGATGATAAACCAGGACGGTTCGAACCTGCAGTACACGTAAACAAATAAAAAATCACCAAAAGTACAGCAAACAAATAAAGTGTATATATATATATATATATATATATATATATATATATATATATATATAATATATATATATATATATATATATATATATATATATATATATATATATATATATATATATATATATATATATAGACGGTGACATTGAAAAAAGTGTAATGCATTGTACCAGGGGATAGAGGACATCTAAAAACAAAAAAGTTCCAGTTCAGTTATGTCCATAACCCTTCTATTTTCGAGATACAGTGTTTTTTTTGTTCAACTTTTTGCGATAGATAATTTAATTTCCTAAGTTCCTTTTGATTTGCTGTATTTCTCGTTTTTTGCTTTTTAATATGGTTAAGTATACTTTTGTAGACTACAGAGATATTATTATGCGTTATGGCGAGGCTCGATCAAATTCTAATGAAGCTCCAGAATCTACCGAGAAAAATCTCCCAGACAACAAGTTACTAATAGGAGAACATTTACGACGTTCATCGGCGATTGGGAGTAGATGTTTTAAAAAAGGAAAAGTTGACATAGAGATTCAACAAAGTCGTCGTACTGTTGATAGTGGAGCATCTATTTTGAAAATCGTAAAAAATAATCCTGGGTTAAGCGCGAGAAAAATAAGTTCTGCTCTACACTATGTAAACCGCGTGTCAACCAGACAAGTCCTTAAGGAACAGCTTTTTCAACTATTCCATTTTCAAAAAGTTCACCACTTATTAAAAGAGCATTTACCCTGTGTACAGCATTGAAAGTGGTTGCAAACTCAAGAGGAACATTTCCTGGTATTAATTATGTTTACCTATGAAACAGGTTTTAGTGGCAACGGAATCCTAAACATGCACTACTTGGGTGACGAAAATCCTCGTCAAACAGTAATATGAAACCACCAGGATCTGTTTTCGCTTAATGTGTGGGCAGGTATCATTGACAATTTTTAAATAGGATTGCTCAATTTTTTGACAGGTGAACACAAACAAAATTTCTCGCGGGATGCTCTAAACACTTTGTTAGTACCGTTAAACCTAATTAGGAGAATGTACTACATGCATGACATGGCGCCGGCTCATTTTTCCCGAATTGCAAGCGAGTTTTTGAATAGAAAATCTGTAAATAGGTGGATTGATCGTGGTTGACCTATTGAATATCGAGCACAAAGTCCCAACCTCAATTCACTTGATTTTTTATTTTGGGGGTTTTTGAAACACGAGGTTTATTCCATAGAAATAAATAACAAAGACCATTTATGGAATATAATTAGGGAAGTTGCTGATAAGTTTCGTAATATTCCAGGGACATTTCAGAGATGTCGTCTGCCGATAATCAGAAATTTGGAAATGCATATTCAAGAAAGAGGCCCCCCACCTTCTTTAAAGTTATCCGTTGTTATTTGATTATTTTTTTAAGTTTGTTATTATTTCTGTTTACTTACAGTTGCTCATAATTCATAAAGTTATTGATTTCGATTGTTTTATTGTGACTTGAGATAATAGGAGTAATTAATAGTACTTTTTCACAGGACCGTACTAATTTATTTAATCAACTTAATGAAAATAATCCCCACTAATTCCGCTATTAGTTGCTTATAACGGTTAATATTTTTACACAATGTGACCACTTGTACAGGAATATTTTGTACCAATTTTGGCTGTATTATCTATACTTAATTGGAAGAAACTTAAAAAAATATATATTTTTTACATTCTCTTGAAAACAAAAGGGTTTTGGACATATGTGTGCACAAACTTTTTTGTTTTTTGAGATCCTTTATCGCCGGTTACTATGTATTTAACTTTTTTCAATATCACCCTACACACACACACACACACACACACATACATATATATATATATATATATATATATATATATATATATATATATATATATATATATATATATATATATATATATATATATATATATATATATATATATAGTTTTTCTGGCATCGACTTGAATTGAAATTTACAGGGCTTAATTGCCTGCCCTGCCCAATAAAGCTAATAGGAACACCAGTCAGTTTCCGATTTCACCAGATATCATCTAAACTTGCTTATTTTGAATAGAATATCCTGTATGTTGTTACATATATGAATAAAACATTACCTCACAAATATACTCATACCAATTCATGGATTCATCTTCGAAGACAGTTGCGAGATTTTAAAAAACATTTCTAGATACAGGCGCCTATGTGAATTAAACAACAATCATATTTATAAAGTTTTAATTTGACAGTTCCAATATCTTACGTCTGTGCGCATTATTGTTGATGAATGTGATTGTTTTATATTAATTATAACTATAGTATTTTTTACGAAATGAAAATTGAGATGTATAATGAATATTTACAATCGGAAAGAAATAGCTATCAAGCCTTGCGTTTGTATAGAGATCAATTTGGTGCAACGCTAATTCCCAACAGAAAAATATTTAGCAAACTTGAGGAGACTTTAAGCTGAACTGTATCCTTCGTGAAGGCGAAGCGCCAGTATCAAATAAAGAAATCCGACTTTGAACTAAATGTATTATGGTGTTTAGAAGAAAATCCTAGAAGTTCAGTGAGAGAGATTTCATTTAATATGGGTATAGCAGCGACCACTGCTCATCGGATTTTCTTGAAAAGATCATAAAAGAGCCAATAAGGATTCCCCAGTACAACAATTGCAAGAGCAAGGTGATCCAAGAATACTGGAATTCTGCGACTATCTACTACATAGACAACAACATGATTTGTTTTATACATACGTCCCGATGAATGTACTTTTTAGAACAACGACATGTTCAATAGAAATCATCAGTTTCATTGGGCCTCTGAAAGTCCTAGAAACGCAATTGAAAAAAATTTACAAAGCCGTTTTAAAATTAATGTTTGGTGCGGTATTCTTGGCAATAAGACAATTGGCCATATTTTAATTGACGCAAAACTTAAAACAGATAGATATGGTGACCTACGTTCGAATTTGAAATTATATTAAGGAATTCCCTCTGGCTCAGTTACGTAGCATAATTTTTCAGCAAGACGGTGTCCCTTTGCATAGCGCTCTTATAAATGTTGAATACTGAAAAAAGGAGCTCCGGGGGAATTGAGTGGACACTAATGGGCCAATTCGTTGGCCTGCGAGGCCACTTGACCTCATGACTTTTTTTTTGTGGGCGTTTATAAAAAAAATAAGTTTTCACCACAGTTCCGGAAAATGTTGACATTTCTAAAACAAGAATAAGGAACGCTTGCGAAAATCATAGCCCACAAATGGTTTTGAATGCAGCCTGGGGTGTACAAAAAAGGTGTCAAACGTGCATTAGTAAAAACGGTTTGTATTTCGAACAATACTTATAGCTTTGTTATCAATGTTGTTTTGTTATTAACATTTGATTAGGTTCTTGCTCTAAGTTCTTTTACGTATATTACTATGTTTCTTTTAGTGATTTTTCGTAGAAAAAATTAACTGATGGGGAGATCCAGACTTCTGAATTAAAAATAATAATTCTTCAAATGAGTGGGAACTAGGACCCCTAGAACGCATATATATATATATATATATATATATATATATATATATATATATATATATATATATATATATATATATATATATATATATATATAAGATATATAAGATATACACTGGCGTTAAACTGCGTCCAGAATCCATTAAACGTCGACATTTAAGCACCTGTTTGGGAGCCATTGTCAGAAGGTAAGGAAATGTGAAACAAAATGAACTGTAGGGCTTTAATCTGTCTACTCCCTAGAGCTGTGGAAAAGGATACGTTGGGCGGTTGTCGCTCGATTGTGGGGCATCAATCTGTCTACAACCCAAATCTTGCTGGAGATCGTGGTTAAGGTCCCAGTGTGTTCAACTCTAGACCTAAGAGAGACCTAAGAGTTCATCGCAAGTCTTTGTTATTTGTAACGTTTCGTTCATCTACCTAATTAGTAGGGTGGAGGTCTTTTACGTCACCTCCTTTTGTAACGGTACTTTTGAGTCAGGTAATGAAGCAGTTAGAATGTCTATTGAATTGGTTGTCTTTTTATGTGTTTGTAATGGGGGCATAATAGGTTTACAAGTAATTGCAGGCGAAGACCATCATCTTTCTTATTTAAATAGTCAAGACGTTTTTCGCTCTCAATCGCTTCGTGGATAATTCTGGTTTTGACGTTGTAAACCAGGACTATTGTTTTGGTATTGTCAAAATATATTTTGTGTCCTCTATGAATATGATGCGTGGCCAGTGCGGATGAGGTGTTGAAATTTCTAACCGCGAGGGTGTGTTCCTATATTTTGTTGTGGATACGCTTATTCGTTTGTCCTCTATATGTTCAGAAGCAATCTGAATAAGGAATTTCGTAAACCACGTGAGATTCGTTTGGAAACGTATCCTGGGAGTCTTTATTTGATTTGACAGTTTTTGCTCTGTTGTGAATATGGTGTTCACAATAGCACAAAGTATTTATACCCTACAGGTGTCACCTACAAAATTACCCGAATTTTCAACACTTAAGTGGTGGTGCGATCCACCCCTAAAATCTCAAAATCACAGAGGGTACCACACCATTTTACATCTGGTGTCAATCTCTTTTAAGCGGTGCCATAGTTTTTAAATTTGAGGCAGTGGATTCTAAGAAATTTACTTCTAAACATGAGTTATATATTTATCTAAAACTTACATCATATCACTTTATCAAATGCTCAAAACTTTGGCCACCAGCCTCCACATAATAGTACAGGTTTGGTTCAAGAAGTCGGCACACATTCTGTAACATTTCTGGAGTGGTTTGGGGGCATTTGGTTATGATACGCTGGCGTAAGTCTTGTAAGGAAGTGGGCTAAGTAGAATAAACTTTAGTTTTTATGTGACAACACAAAATGAAATCAATTGGTGATAGATCTGTCAATCGTGTGAGCCAATCAGTGAAACCTCTTCTCCCGACTTACTGACCTGGAAATATAGTGTGGAGAAGCAGCACCTTGGTGAAATACCAACTGATGTGCGAGATAATGCTCATAATTTTACATAATGTGCGTCAACATTGAATGAATGGTGTTTTCCAACAACTCCAAGTACATATATACAGTCAGACTACCAGGTAAAAAAACGAATAACAATATGGATACTAAAAGTTTCAGCCTACACATTGAGTCTTCGAGTGTTCTCTATGAATATCGTGAACTAATCCTGAATCAGAATCGATCACATGGCGACAATTATGACAAATTACGATACCGGTTAGGAAAAACGAACATTCATCCGTAAAGCAAGTAGAAAAAAGACAACTTGGATCATTCTCTTATTAGTTTACGAAAGTGCAGACGGCGGTCACGCTCATTTTCATTTAGTTCATGTGCAAGATGGATTTCGTATGGGTGGAATTTATGATGCTCCAAAATGTTTTGAATGGTAGTTCGCCCAAAAGTAGATTTACTTTCCAGTTACTTCGAACTCGTCTTGGGGTTCAGAGCAGCATGACGAAGAACCGCCACTTCTACCGCTTCATTCCCTTGAGCGCTTCGCTTCTTATGACAAACAGACCCGGTCTCTTGAAACTTTCCTACTAACTCCAAAACATACTTATCTAAATGTTGTTGATTAAATAATTCTGCTCATCTATTAGCACACTGATTATTTGCATAAAAAAGTGAAAATTATTTATACCCCCTGTGCAATCGATTAAACCATTTTGTTGAACAACTGCATCGGCAACCTGATGGACAAATAGGATGAAAGTCACTAGTAAACTAAGGTTTCTTTGCAAATAAATAAATGAAAGAGCGCATCTTAATAATTATCAGAAACAATTAAAAACTTGTCAGCTCTCACTTTCTTGTAATTGATAATCAGATAAAATAATCGACAAACCGCGACGACATTTAAAGCAAATTAAATAAAGCCATTTTTTACCTTTAGGAGTCAATTTCTCAGAATACACTGCTCCCAATTAAAAAATAAGGTACTGCTAAAAAAATATTTACACCAGCTCTAAAATGGTGTGTTACTTGGACCCCCTTGTAGTTTAAGATTTTAGGTATCCTTAAGAGTCGGTGTTGTGATGTTAAAGATGAGTCTAAAACGCCTTCCTGATAAAAGAAAAAAAATCACTTTTGTGCATTTTAACAAGATAAGTATTCTAAAACGCGCCTGTTTCTCAAATGTCAACATCCGATACCCTTCGCATTTGAGCATGCCAGCGAATCTATCCAATCCTACCCCTTTAAATTACAAAGATATAGTGAACTTAGCGGAATCGGCAAATATGCCTAAAAATATCAGTGACAATTTGAAACGTCAAAATTGGTAATTTTTAAACAAAGGCCCTGATGGGGTCCAGGAGTGGTAAATAATAAATATTTTTTTAACAAGGTCTTAGATGTATGTTTTAACTATTACTTTCCTTCATGCGACTAAGACATTTTCAAAAATACATTTGAACTATATTTGCTTGTTACAACTACCGTAGAAAATTCACATACGTTTATAGTCTGCTAATATATATCTGTTGCTGTGTGGTGAAGGAGACTAGTGTACTTACAAGTAAGCCTCTTCTAAGGGCGTTTCAAATTTGAGTAGTGAGTGTATTGTTTTGTGCTTTTTATATATTTTTTTATCTGCCACGTGCGTTCGACACACTAAATTAGTTTTGATTGTGACAAAATGCATTATATGGGAATTAGAGATAATTTGAACATCTGGATTCGGTCATTGCTGTCTAAAAGAAAACTTGTTGTTAGGATGGGCAATGCCTTATCAGACTCAAAAGTCATAAACACTGGCGCCCCACAAGGAAGCATTTTGAGCCTGCTGCTGTTCTGCTTTATGTTAATGACTTGGAAAAATATATATCGAATGGATTGGTATTCATGTACGCTGGCGATACTTCAATTTTAGTGTCAGCCCCAAATCTTTCATTTCTCTATAACAAACTCACGAACGTGTTATATGAATTCAGCAGCTCCTGTACAAAAAAAAAACAGTGTGATTATAAACTATGACAAACAGCAGTTGCTGCATTTTAAAACTAAGCTGAGTCCAGGTGCTGACATCAGGGTTAACTTCAATCGCAGCTTTTTAACTTCTGTTGTCTCCATATCATTTCTGGGAACAATAACTGACAGAGTTTTCTCCTATTCCAGTAATGTTGATGCAGTCTGCTCAAGGCTAAACAGATCTTTTTGCATTCTAAAGACTTTAAAGTCCTGCCTAAATTTAGATGGCCTCTTGACTGCGTATTATGCTTTTGGACACTCACCTATAAATTATAAAATTGTGTCGTGACATCAAGCGACTGATGTAGTGTTCCCCTACATCAAAAGCCTGAACGCAGCAAGTGCGTTATGGTAGTGAATTTTCATAGAAATGATCTGGCACAAAATACTTTATTATAACTTTGTTTTTGTAACATAGAAATCTAAATTTTGGCGTATAGTTTACTTTGTATATCGTTAACCTAACTAACATATTTGGCTTTTTTACATTTTGAGATTAAAAAAAAATTCGAATAAAAACTCAAAATTTTCTCGGAAGACCTCGTCCGATTTTCCTGACTAACGAACTTATCCAAGCCATTTATAAAAAGGAGGGACATGCCAAATTTCATCAAAATCAGCTAATTATTTATTGAGGTATCGGTGTGATATATATATATATATATATATATATATATATATATATATATTGAAACTGACTCCGGATATGGGTTCTAGGGGTCCTAGTTCGCGCTCATTTGTAAAAAAATTTCCAAAATTCAAATGTCGAATCTCCCCATTAGTGAATTGTTTCTACGAAAATTTAGTAAAAACGCATTATGCGTCTAATTTTTAACCTTAAATTTCGATAATCTTGTCGGGAAGTTTTCTAAAATAGTAGAATTTTGACAGTTGTTGAGGTTTATTTATTAAAGCTAATGTGTTAGGTATTAAAGAAAAAATAATTTGCCTTACATATACAAGTTACATAGTTATAATATTCGTTTTAGGGTTAACATATATTTGAATAAACCTAATAATTTATTTTATGAAAAGTTTTTACGATACGGTCTAAAGCGAGCTGTTAAGTTTTCGCAGATGCATTGCCTTAACAGCGCTTAATTTTTATGATTCTTTGCTAAAGTATAGTTCAGATTATGTGAAAGCTTAAAGTTGATTTTGTTAATGTAAATTAGTATAAACAAACTGGTAATTAGTAGAATTACAATTTAACTTACTTTATTTATTAAAACTTTTATCTTATTAGCATCAAATTCTGAATTCATTGAAATAACCTACCTGTTTTATTCTTAGAATAGGCAAAACGTTTAACACCAATGTTTTAAGCAGGTTGCCATACATATCTTATAAATTTTGATTAACACAAAACAATGGAAGCGATTAGTGAAGGGACCTTTGACAACAGGAGTCTCCAAGAAAACCCTTCAGCAGAAATATAAATAATGTTACCATACAACGGAAAACACATTGTCATATTCCCAAATCCCACCCATTCTATAAAAGTCATAGTAAAGATCAAGCAGCTATTATGAACGCTCAAGAAACTATAGAGCTACCCGACTACGTGCACGCTGTCGGAAACATTATAGGACCTGAGAATAGCTGGCTTACTCCCAAGTCTCATACCACAGGTGTGCTTTTATTTTGCAGATTCTAAATTGCTTGAATCCTTCGTACAAAATCACAGCAAAATACTGATTTGCGGATCTGAAATTGGCGTTCGACGGTTAATAACTCCAGCCAGTAGGATCGCGATGTCAAATGTCTGTCCATAAATCCCCAACGAATGGTTAGAAACAATGATAAAACAAGTTGGTCTGACTCCCGTATCATCTATATCGCCTCTGAGAGCAAACGTTAAAGGAGATGCTTACTCACATGTGCTAGGTTTTAGAAAAGAAATAGTTGTTCAGCCTCGAGATAACATCACGTTGCTGTCGTCGTCTATAATTGATTATGATAGTATAAATTGTCGAATATTCTTGAGTTGCGATGACATGACGTGTTACAACTATAAACAACCAGGGTATATACCTACCACTGCGCTAACAAAACGAAAGGAGGTTGTCCACCGCCAATTACATCTGACCCAAAATGAAAACCAATTACTGAAGGAAAACAAAATACGTCAAACGAAAGTAATATTACAGTGGACATAAACCCACCAGAAGCATCGCGTTCAACCAAAAGAGCCGCCCGACAGTCAAGCTCTCCCAACACAAATTTAGGAAACAATCAGGATACTTAATTTTTTTCTAATGATCAAACCAATGCAAAAGCAGACTGCTTCACTGTTCTTCCACCTCAATATAAAAATTACAAAAACCTAAACGAGCTAACCAAATAGAAAACGTAATCTATTCGATTGCCGAAATGATACTTCCTGTTACAGAACATATAGAGAATGCGTCACAACCACCAGCCTTCAATTTCAACCAAACTGTACACTTCTTTGAGAATGTTTACCAAAATCCAGATCCACTGACTATATCAAAATAATGCACCCAAGACACATATGCCTTAATAGAAATACTTTCTAAATTATACTCTAGATTCACACACAGAGTCATCATGCGAAGATGTACTAGAATAAAAAAGAAACTTTCGAGACAACTAAAACTAAAAGAACTAGAAACTGGGTCAGAAACAGACAGTGATATTTCTCAAACAACTCAGAAAAACTTAGAGTACTAATCTATGAAAGTAATCAAAAAATAATTTGTCTTTAAGAAAAGTGTCCCAAATATGAAGAAGCAGGAATACGTAATTATGTTCCGCAAACCATGAAAGATGCCCTCAACTCAAGTAATGAGATTAAAAAAAAATAGTGCAACTTCTGAAAGACATTGAGCTAGTTGATCAGATCAAATTTATTGCATTGTTATTAGCAATAAGCTGTTAATTACGCTTAGTGGTCGATGCGGCCTTTTAAATATCAATAAAAAAATTGCCGTTGTAAGCGGGTGCTAATGAATTTAGTCTGCTGCTCATATTAGGCATTGTGGTACTGTGGCGCCATTCGTGAGAAATCTTAAACATTATTTAGATTCTTAGTGTTTTTATTCTGTTGATAAGTTCGAAAAGCACTTAACGTCATCACACTGATAAGTCAAAAAATATTGGGCCGATTTTTGTGAAATTTGGTGGCTAGCTTTGTCACGTACGTGGATTGGACAAGTTTGTTAGCCATGAAAATCTGCCCCGTTCTCTTGGGACAATTTTATATTTTCTTTAGGAAAATGTTTGTATATCCAAAAGTAACAAAATTATGGCAACCAAAGCTGACACAGGGTTTCTATAAAGAAAGGTATATACTCTATTTTAAAATTTACATCTCTAAGTTAAAAAAAATTGAATTAAAAGAAAATTGGGTACCATTGGTGATCAGACGATGGCACAAAATCAAAATTTTTATGTTGTTAACCAAATATATTGAGTACTACAGGCAGGGATTAGGTTTTATTGGCGGAAAAGAAATAATAACAAAAATACTGTTTTTTTTTAGGAAAGAAAAAATATATCTGGACTACTAAGATCATTGGCATATATAAAGTATATAGGAAAACGTTTTAAATACAATATAAGTGCGATAATAATATGTGTTCCTGAGCCAATACAATACAACTATTACAGTTATATGTGTTCATTCCGTTCGCTAGATTTTAAGACATTTATTAATTTTGAACTCCATGAAATACCATGCGCATTAAAGTCTCCGACAATTATGAAGTGAGTTAAGTTGATCGAACAAGTTTAGGATTTCTGCTGCTGTAGTTTGGCGATCGGGTGCGATATGTATTTTACATATCGTGATGGGTGATGAGCAGTATGCTCTTCTCACTATAGTCTCAAAACTGCTGCTTACATTAAGTTCTTGCGTAAAGTGCTTCCATTTTATGTGTGGTAACTCCCCCACTTGCTTTTTGGTTATTTGTGCGATAGAAGTCGTAGCATTCGCACCCGTTTGTTTGAGGAAATTGGCCAGCTTTTAGATTTGTCTCCTGAAGACATACAATATATACTCTGGTCCACGTTCTACTATTAACTACTGTAAGCTTTCAAGATTGTTGTAGAGTCCGCGGCAGTTCCAATGTATAAGAGATGTGGATTTAGTGATGTATTTGAAAGGATGTCTGGGATCGATCTGATTGTTGTTCTCTTTTTTTTCTGACTCCCATTCGTCTTGGGAGCTTTGTTGAGTGACGTTATGGTTATCGTCGGCCAAGTGGGATATTTGTTTCTGTATTTTGTTTTGTTCTTGTTAGACAACTTTTTAGCGCTCTGTTATGTATGGGTAGATATTATAAATATCTGTCAGCAATGAGTCAATGTCATTAGTGAAGCGTCGAGCTTCTCCCAGTAGGTCGCTACTGCTATAGCAATTCTCGATAACGGTTTTTAGGTGAGTGAATGAGGTATTATAAAAACATGGGTCTTTCTTGTAGAGTTCCTCTAGAGTGTTCCAACAGTTAGATAATTTTGTTATATCTCGAGAGGGGCGTCTTTCGGGCTTTTTCTTTTTGTGTTCCGGCTTTGTGCTTGTTGTTGGCGCAGTTGTAGAGGATGGTAGCATCTGCTTATCCTCGGTGAACGTAAATATAGATCCTTGCATGTCCGATATAGAGGGCGAGGGCGATGATGATGTTTGACATTTGTTTGCTAATTTATTAATATTTTCTTTCATTTCTTTTACTGGTTCTGGTTCCTGTGTTTCTTTTATAGGTTCTGCTTGTTGTGCTTCTTTTATTGGTTCTGATTCTTGTACTTTTTTCATTGGTTTTGATTCTTGGGTTTATGCTCCGTTAAGTGCCGGTAATTTTTGTGGTATTGTTGCTGCTGTTTCAAGTGTTTGTGGTTCATTAATTTTGTTAATATCGTTGACATTTACTTGCTGCATGTCATTTTTGTTTACATATGAACCACTCCATGTTACTGTTTGAGAGGAAGATTCTGTATGTGATATCTTCATGCAATATTAAGATATATGGGGGAATTTCTTCTTCTGTATCAGCTGTAAATACTAGCCTCCGGAAACTCAATACATGGGCCAACTCAGGATCTTCCAAACCCATTTTCATGACTGTAATTTGAGACAACATATTTAGGCCAATTGTTTGAAATGATTTTTCAATTATTGTGTTGGGTATTGTTGGTGATACGTTCGAGATAGTAAGCCTTTTTGAATGTATAGTTAATCTACGTATTTGAACTATGCTATTGTTGATGTTTGTGAACTTGTGTTGGTTGACTAGTAAGTCAACATATGTTTTGTTGCTGGTATATACATATTCTGCTGTTTAATATTCTCGAGGCATTAAATATATTTTTGCTCCCATGATGTTTTTAATAGCTTTGACATAGTCACCCAGTTTTAATTCGTCTTTAGTATCCATTAAGATAGCTTGACCCTTTTTTTGGATAGTTCATAACTTGAGGGGATTTTGCTACTTTCGCATATGAGGTGGAAGGTTGAGGATTTGTTTTCAAATATTTATTAATCAATGTTGATAACACTATTGAGCAAAACTGACCTTTATGCCTCGGTTACGATGTGCACTTAAAGTGGAATGAATGCACTTCCTTAAGTGTATTCCGTGGTGTATTTTCACTTATTTGTATAACAGGTGACACTATATATCTCAAATTAAAACTAAAAGTTTTATTTGACTCGTTAAACACTGTTAACAGCTGTTCAGGCATGTTAAACAGACCTGCTCAACACTGTGTCCCGCAGTAACCCAAAATTACTTAAAACGTCAAAGTCGCGATTCGAAGAATCAAAATTGGCGACATTTTAACAAATTCCTTAAAACGAATACGGGCTAGGTAGAAAAAATGTCGTGAGGAGTGTATTTTACAAAGCCTTAAGTTTCTGTTTCAACAGACATTATATTTTAGTTCACTAAAATGTTTGAAGAAAATTCATTTCAAATAGATCTTTACTCTGATTATTGCGCAGTGGTTTATAGGTTTCAGAGTTTGTGATTAAATACTCTATTAATTGTTTTCCGGAATTTTTTCTAGAAAAACATCGCTATTTACAAGAGAACGACACACACACACACACACACACATATATATATATATATATATATATATATATATATATATATATATATATATATATATATATATATATATATATATATATATATATATATATATATAAGTATTACACCGAGAATTCAAAAAATAACACGCTGATTTTAATGAAATTTAATAGGTATCTTCCTTGTGTAAGTGGCTTGGATAAGTTCGTTAGTTAATTTGGCCGCTGGAGGTCTGAATTCTACACGAGAACAAAACATTGTGTGTGGTTAACAAAATTTATTGAATATTAAAGGTAAATTTAAATTTGTGTTGGTGCATATATAATTGCCTAGATGAATTTTATAAAACTGAACTAACACAATGCACTTGCTGCGTCCAGACTTTTTTCTTAATAGCAGATCAGATTGTTTATTTTTGTATTAACTTTTTTCTGCAGCCTGCTGCGCTTTTTACGCAATTGCCAGGCAAACGATTTTTTTCTGTGCAACCACAGAAAAGCTCTCTACGTTGATGTCTGGATCAATATAATCAGCGATTTTTCGTGTACAAAATGGTCTTAAAATAGCGAATTTTCTTACCAAAAATTCGTCTAATTTTCGTGCAAGGAAAATTTGTTTCAAATTTGTGTGCGGAAAAATATATAGCGAGGTTTTGATGCCGTGGACGTGGACGTGGACGTTGACGTGGACGTGGACGTGGACGTGGACGTGGACGTGGACGTGGACGTGGACGTGGACGTGGACGTGGACGTGGACGTGGACGTGGACGTGGACGTGGACGTGGACGTGGACGTGGACGTGGACGTGGACGTGGACGTGGACGTGGACGTGGATGTGGATGTGGATGTGGATGTGGCTGCGGGTGCGTGCGCATGTATGTAGAAGCGTGCGCGCGTGTTTGTGTGATAGTATGTTTAGCAGCATAACTGTCGAAATGCTTGAGAAAAACCCCTCTTTTGGGCAAATTCGCCTCTTGAGAGTGTGAAGTAACGTTACTAGAAAACCAGTCAGATCGAAATGTTCTTAAATGCTTTTAGATTTTCTGAAAATCTAATAACATCGCTTTGTGGTCAGTTGTCAGTAGGTAAATATTCGTCCAAAACGTGCTTTGCAATTGGCTTAAAACTACTTAAAGTTAATCTTTCCTATGTTTTTTTGTTTACCCACTCATTTCCAAATGGTTTCCGTTTCTATCAAAGAAATATTGCACAGTAATTATTATTCCATCAAATTTCAACAAAAAAAGTTATTTTAAGTAAACTGGAAAAAATGGCAAATTTGCATTTTGAATTCATGTTCGCTGAGGTCAAACATTTTAGAAAGGCCGGAAATAATATATAGTAAATAGAAATGCCCGGTAAGTAAAGAATTTTATTAAAATGCTTTTAACTTATATGTGTGTGTGTGTGTGGAAGGAATTGGCTTCGGACATTACGTCCATTGGCCAAAACTTATATGTAATAACTTAATTATCCATTTACCTAGAAACTAGTTTCGGTGCACAACACTTAACTTATATGTAAAATATATGAAGCACATTTTATCAAAATAACTTTAATAATTTCGGATATACAAATTTTTATAGCAAAAAAGAATGAGTTATTCTGATAAAGTAAATTTTATTTGTCTGGATAACAAAATCGTCCGAAGAAATTTACAAAAAACTTGTGACTTATAATGATGTACTACGGGTCAAAGATTACCATCAAGATTTGCCAAGTTTCAGTTTGTGATCACTGCTTTGAATATAATTGTTTCGAATATTATGCTTTTAAATGGTACATTATGCAGCCACAAGCTTTAACTTATTTGTATAATACACTGTATTAGTTCGTCAGTAATTAAAAAAATATTTTTGAAAGCCTGTTTTCATAATACTTATTTTGGCTTGTTTAGTTTTATTTTTAAATGTAATACTATTGATTATCCATTTCTTCTGTTATGTACATTACAGATGAATCTTCTCACAGTTAATTGCCATAACGATTAATTTTATCTCATGTTGTTTTAAATGTGAATAATAAAACTCTAACGTAGATGTACCGAAAATATTGAACGCATCTATACTGTATATATTTTTGATGAGCTATTAGCCGGCTTTTCAAATAGCAAATTTGTTATTCAACTTGTTTATATGACATTTTACAGGACCTAATAGCAAGGCTGTTGTTTATTTAATACATAAATTTTGCTATTTCCGGTGCTTTTCATTTGGATCGGGTATTTAATCACGAATTTGCTGGCAATTCTCTGTTCTCTGAAAGGCAAGGTCAACTTCCGGATCGGCTGATGCTGGTGTATATTTCCCTTGTGTGTTGGGTACCTACAAATGAAACGGATGTTAATTTTTGTTGCATATACCATATCACATTTTCCCTTCAATTTAGTGCAGGGATTTTACGATGTACTGACATAGTTTTTTTTCTGCGCTACTCCACCAGGCAGAGATTTTATATACTTATATGACATAATTTTTAACATGCTTTCAGACAGTTATGTCACCGTGTCATAAATAGTTATACTAAAAAAATTAGTTTGTAAATATGACATACATATAGCTGTAGGATAGACATATGTACAACTGTCCTAATTTTAATAATTTATTTAGTATAAACCGTGAAATATGAGGAAAAGCCACTTTCAAGACATGCTAAAAATGTAAAGTGCAATCAAACCAATACCAGAATTATAGCTAGCCAAAAATTAATTCAGAAAAGTTCCACATCTAATATTTTACCTGAACAAGGCACCGGTGAATAGATAATTGGGATCATATAAAATTGAAGCATTTCTTGATTTTAGTTTTCGAAAAGGTTTCATTATAATAAGAGGACTTTGATGATTTTTAGAGTAGCGCGAACTAGAGACTCTAGAAGTCGTATCCAAAGTTATTTAAAACTTTATAGGTTTATGTGCACCAGGGTTCTCTTTATAAAAATCGACATATAGCAAATATCTGCAAAAAAGCTCCTGAATATAATGATACTAGAGAAAGTATAGCTTTATGTCAAAAAAAATTATTTGGAGTTTTTCAATAAAACATTATTTATGATAATTTGGATTTATTTAAAGAATTTCTCCTGTTATTTGATTTTTTTTGCAATCCCCTATTTTTATCAGTGAAACACGGTTTTAAATTTATTAATAATTAGTTCAGTACGTGTGGCCAAATAAATACTACATATTGAGGCCTTGGCATGGTATTTCGCAGGTTGAATGTACGCGGATCTTGTAGGACAGCTAAACCATCGGTCTCGTCTTCCATGGAATGCTGGGAACATACAAGATCGTCAATTGGCTTACAAAAGCAAGAAAATCAGTTTGTTGAAGTTAAACGCCCTTCCGCATTAGTGACTGGCCAAATTTGTTGAAGTAGGCCGACGTATAAAAGAATTACAGATACATACATTTGTTTCATTGTTCACTTAACAGCTCATATTTATCAAACACTGGAACCGTTTTGTCCTAAGTTGTTTTGTATGTATAATATAAATAATTTGCAGGATTTCTAAATTTTGTGATATAGTGTTTTTCAACCCTCCAGTACTCGGCTGCAGTCTGACAGACATTCTGTTTAATTTCTTTACTGTCGCAACGAGAGCGGATCTACAATCGGACAACGCGTTCGTGTAGCTTCTCAATCTCCCCAGCAGATACATGGATGATGTAGTCAGTCTTGTTAGTGCCCAGTTACTGTACGCATGGGCCATAATTGTCTGACAGACAACCCGATTACTAGCATCACAAAATTTAATTTAAGTAATTTGTATTGCACCGGTGTCAAATTTCGCAAAAATGGATCCTTATTTGAAAGAAATTGAATGTCTGCAGAAACTATACCATAAAGTTCAAGCTGACGAAGGAATTTAATTCGAAGATGAATCAGAATCAGGCGTCGATCTCTGTGAACAAAGCAAACACTTACACGAAACAGAAGAAAGTGGCAATGAATTGGAAGAAACCGAGGCTGTGAGTAAGGACGTGCCTACAAGAGAAACACAGCGCCATTTACTTTATGAATTAAAAAATTGAACCAAGTGGAATAAACATACGCCCAGTACAAAAGTTAGAACAAGAAATTCTAACATTGTGACGCATTTACCTGGTACCAGAGCAAGTGCAAAAGACGATGTGAATCTCTTGGAATGTTGGTCAGTTGTTTTCACTGAGGAATTGTTGAAAATTATTGTAGAAAATACAGATATTTTTATAGCACACATTGCTGCCAATTATTAAGATCAGGATGATGTGAAACCAACACACATTGTAGAAATTAAAGCACTCATTCGGATATTATACTTGATGGGACTTTATAAAAACAGACGCAAGAAGACCAAAGATTTTTGGGTGGAATCGAAATTATTCGTGCAGCTATGTCTCATCGCAGATTCGTATTCTTGTTGTATTGTTTGCGGTTTGATGATGTACACACTCGACAAGAAAGTCAACAGACAGATATTTTTTGCCATATCAGAAAATGTTGGATCCATTTGTCCAAAATTGCAAGGATTGTTGCTCTACAGGCGAATATGTAACGTTGGACGAAATGTTGTTTGCATTTAGAAGGTGTTCTTTTCGCAAGTACATACCGATTAAGCCGGCTCGCTATGGCATCAAAGTATTCGCCTTAGTTAAAGCAAGAACTTATTATGTCTCCAATTTAGAAGTCTACCTTGGAGTTCAGCCATCGGGTCCATTCGTAGCTTCCTCCAAAGCAGCTGATGTTGTGAAGAGAATGTGTACTCCCATTTATGGCACAAGCAGAAACGTAACGATGGAAATTGGTTTACCAGCTTAAAAATTGTGCAGCATATGCTAGAAGTTCATCGACTGACAATTGTAGAGACTATTCGGAAAAACAAAAGAGAAATTCCTTCGGAATTCGTGAACATCAAGTCGCGGTCAATATGTTCGTTCATGTTCGGGTTTCAAAAGTTGTTACTTTGGTCTCATATGTGCCCAAATAATCGAAAGTCGTACTTGCAATCTCTTTCATGCAGTACGATGATAAAATTGATCCAGCGACAGGTGAAAACTGTAAGCCTATAATCACATCCTACAACATAACCAAGTGTGGTGTCGATTCATCTGACCAGAAGGTGGCGGCATATAATGTGAGTAGAAGCAAACGCAGATTGCCTATGGTAGTATGGTATAATCTACTAAATATAGCTGGAATAAATGCTTTTGTTATCCATCACCCGAGTACAGTAGGGTATATTTTATTTTAAAGCTTAAATTTTTTGTAACCTAAAATCTTTATTCCGCTGTAATTTACTAAAACGTTGCGGGCTATATTTGATCTTGCCGAGTATTGAAAATATATTTGACGTATTTCAACAACGGTACTAGAACCAACAACACATATTTTTGTATAAATGACTGTCCCTTTGTTATAGATAAACACACTGGTCGCTACTTTACTCATGTTAAAAAGCCTGGACGCAGCAAGTGCGATATGGTAGTAAATTTTCATAGAAATGATTTGGCATCAAACATTTTACCATTAAATGCTTATAATTTCTTTTCTTGGAACATATAGAACTTTGTTTTGGTGTGTAGTTTACCATTGCTATTGTAAACGTACGTACCAAATTTGGTTACCATAGCTCCTTAATTTTCGGAGATATAATTTTTTTCGAAAGAAAACCCAAAATATTCTTGAAAAACCTGGTCCGATTTTCCTGGATAACGTATCCAAGCCACAAAAGGCATATATATATATATATATATATATATATATATATATATATATATATATATATATATATATATATATATATATGCCCAACATCGCATGGACACGGGACCGACGGCTTTACGCACCCCCCCCCCCCCAAGGGCTGAACGTGCAAACATTCAACTTGCTCAAATACAATGCCAGAACCTTGGTCGATGTAAATGTTACAGTATGTACCGAAAAAGTCAAAGGAGTACCCTGGGATCGAACCCAATACCCTTCGGTTTAGAGGCACACGTTCTTACCCCTGAACCACCGAGGATCTTATATATATATATATATATATATATATATTGAAACTGAAATTGAGATGTGGTATTCAAAAGTAAACCAGACACGAATTGAACAAGAACTAGATCTGAATGTACTAACAGTTCTCCAAAGACCATAAATAGAGTACAGCAAGAATTTGTTGACAGTTTATGATATTTCCAGGCACAAGAAGGCAGGAATTTTGAACATTTGATTAGATAAGACTGAACTATGTAATTATTTATAGGCTTCACTTGTGTTAGGTGTTGCTGATAATAGAAATGATTTTTATTATTTTATTCCTACAAAAAAGAATTGGTTTGCTGAATAGAGAATTGGATTAGATTTAAGAACATGTATTTCACTATCGACCATCCAATTTCAAAATTTCGAAAGGGTGAGATTTTTATATGAAAAAGTTAGTTTTTGAAAATAAAAATCGACCGTTTTTTATTTCCTTAATACTGTTCACTTTCAATTTTAGTGAATTTATGCGTCAGTTATAGGCACAGTGTATATCAAAAGATTTTTATTGGACATGATATTTCTGTCCCCTTTAGGTGTATTTGTTTTATTAGAAGACAGATTATTTAGACTCAACATTCTTATCGGTCTAGAATTCATCAATTTTAAATTTCATTTTTCATTTTAAGAGTTTTATATAGAATCACATATTATGTTCTATACTTATAAAATTAGTATTAAGACTTGTCTTGTTTAATAATTGCCCTATTATCAAGTTTATACTGTTTGGCTGTATCTTTGCAATAAATAAAATTCAAATGTACCCTAGCTAATTACCTGCGGGGCTAATGTCATATAAATTTCATAAGAGAATACCCACATAATGTTTGTTGCTATAACAATTCTCTATTCGTAACACAAAGTCCCAGATGGCCTGTTAAATTTAAATATATGTAAATTGTACTCGTATCCTACTGTTGCCTACAAACTTCCAAACTAAAGTTGTCTGTAAAAAAATTGTCTTAAAAATATAGATTTAGTTTAGATATTTATATTTGTACACGATTAGTTGAAATTTTCTACTAAAGCTTTACATTTTCAAATGATAAAAGTACAAGAATACAAAATATTCTCGGCCAATGTTATATGCAATATAGTATTCAAAGGGGGTATGCGTAGTTCGTGTAAATTGACCTCAATGAATTTGTAAGATGTCGGAGCTGCCCTTCTAACTCCTCGTTATAAATTATTCCACCATATTGTCGGTTCTGTTGCTGGGAAAGGTCGGAGAATATGCACAGAGGGATGAAGAAGACAACCACATTATGTATAAAAGTACCTAGAATGTGGGAAGCAGAGTTATTAGCAAAGTTAGAAATCTTGTTGCATATATACAAACACTCTATAACCTGGGAGCATACACTTAGTGAAACATTAAAGAGTAAATACAAGAGAGAAGCTTAATTGTATGACGCACCTCATGCTACCATAAATTATAAAAAAATATATCATATACATCTATCTGTCTTATGTATCCTCCATTTTGATACTTTTCTAAACCCTTCTTGTTTAACAATTTTGACAACAGTATCAGATAATTCATCTTATTTAATCTAATGACGTCAAAAAGGTTAAGGGCTATTAGCATTCGATATAACATAGAAGGTTCCCTTTGATATGAATAAAAGTCCTCTCGTACCAATTGCGTTAGGACAGATAATGTTTCCTTTGATTTCTTTAAGATAAAGCATATAGAAAAAAACTGTAGTTAAACAAAAAACATGTTAGCAATAAAGTCAAAGATACATATTTTAATTGTGTTGCTTTCCAGGCAATAAAAGTAGTATTTGTTCTCTAGTTCATTGATTGTAGTTGCCATTCTTGGTGATACAGTTTTATAATAAATAGATAAAGGCTTTTCTTCTGGAATAACAGTAGCTTTTCATTTTTTCCTGTGAGCGGTTTCGCCTTGACGGCATTGTCCGGAAAAATAAATGAACCCATAACATATGTGAATAACTTTCGTGGCTACGTTAGGGCATTTTAGTTTAAAAAAATTAGCAAAATAAAATTAAATCACTTAAATATCTGTGAAATTTATGTCAATATTTAACATGAAAAAAATATTAACCTATCGTAACATGATAGCCATAGCAACAGTTATAATAAAATATGCGAGTTTTATTCGCCGTTGCCGACTGCTGAATATCTATCTAACTTTTTTGAGCTGATGTGTGGTGTGGTCTAACTATGGTTACATTTCAGCAATTTATTTTCTCATAAATGGGTTTTGGTTTTAATTTAGTAGCGAGAGACATGAAACTTTAAGCCGTTGTTTAGAGAAACACATATTTTAATTATTGTTTCATGGAAGCAAGGGGTACAGTACATTTATTAAAATATAATTTAACATCATAATAACAAGTTAGCATCTCGAAGTACCTGAATGTATTTGGTTTGCTTTAAAATTTATTTTACACTAAAACAAAGTAATTTACTCTAACCCTTCGAAAATTATCATGTGTACAAAATAGATGGAGATAAACAATCTCGTGCTAATTTTAAATGGAGCCCATTTGCAGAGACCTCCTTACTCTAAAATTCGCTGATTATAGTACTTTCCACAGCACGTTAATATCGACTTGCTCAATATCTAGTTATAGATTGTTATGATTGAGAGTTCAAGTAACCAGCTCCATAAATGGTGATTCTCAGTTGGGGCTATGCAAAGCTAGTCGTGTTGATTGCCTCAAAAACGTAGACCTGTCTCTTCTGTCGGTGAAGTAACCTACAGGACGCAGACGATCAGATGGCTGGCAAAATACTGACCAAATGTCCACAATCTTTACATTATGTATACCTATTGCTGGAGGTCTTTGCTGGCATTTACATTACATTTACTAATATTGCAAAAGTAGCGGCAAAAAAGCTTGCGTTTCTGCTGCGGATTAAAGGATTATTTTATCACAACAGCTTTTCACGCTCTATAAAGCACAGCTTCACCCACAGTTGGAATACTGTTCTAATTTTTGCAGTGCTGTTCCAAAGATAACCTTATCCCTGATAGATTTTATTCAAAAACGAGCTTGTTTGCCTCATAGCAGAATCATCCGTCACAGCCAATTTCATTCTTCCCGACCTCATGAGAAAAAGTACTGCTGAAAATTGAGTCATAACTTCCACATAGCTGCGATAATTTATTAATTCATTCCAAGAGAATGTCTTTCTCGTGGAATGAGTTTAAGGCCCATGACTTGACCATAAAGTAAATATTTGTATTCCTGCACCCATAAACTTTTAAAACGTCATAGTACCCGTACACCATAAACCCTTATTTATCCCCTACCCCCTAAGCGATTTTACCCAAAAACAATTTGAAGCGTTCCCTTGTTGGGTACTAACAGGATACCAAATTTGAAGATGATATCTCAATTCATTCGAAAGTTATTGCGACTATTGACAGACAGACGTACATCTCGACAGACCGGCACACCGACCGACAGACAAAAAAAATCGTTCCATAATCAAGTTTTCTATATGTTTTGAGATTTTTTACGCCGCTTAATAAAAAAAAACATTTCTAAATTTTTGTCAACCATATTACACCCCCACACATTCAACCCCTAATTTAAGTTCAGCACAGAATACCAGACGTTTGGTGAAATTAAAAGTTTTCTAATAAATAAACCCTAAAACGTGATATTACTCGAGTTTCAACGAAAAAATATCAATTTTCACGAAATTATCCCCAGCTAACTGTACACCAAATTTGAAAGGGGATATCTCAACTTGTTCTAGAGTTATCCTGGCTACAAACAGACAGACATACTGATCAGTAGCAAAACGAAGTTTCAAAAACTGTTCATTATTAGTGAATTTTTTATTTAAAAAATTCACTAATAGAGAGGTATCGATGGGGAGACATTGCAAAATTTTTTTCAAATGAGCGCGAACTAGGACCCCTATAACCCATATCCGGGGTCAGTTCCAATTTTTATATATATATATATATATATATATATATATATATATATATATATATATATATATATATATATATATATATATATATATATATGTATATATATCCAACTGATAACTTAAAAAATAATTCATCGATTTCAATGAAACTCGGCGAGTGCCTTTATTTTATGAATGGCTTGGATAAGTTCGTTATCGAGGAAAATCGTACAAGGTTTTCCTGGAATTTTTAGTGAATTTTCTTAAAAAAAATTCACTAATGAGGAGATCCCGACTTTTGAATTTTGAAAAAAATTTTTCAAATGAGCGTTAATTAGGCCCCCCAGAAAACATATCCGGGGTCAGTTTCAATTTTTATATATATTTATATATATATATATATATATATATATATATATATATATATATATATATATATATATATATATATATATATGTATCACACCGATAACTCAAAAAATAATAAGCCGATTTTGCTCAAATTTGGTGAAAAAATTCCTTTTGCAAATGGCTTGGATGAGTTTGTTAGTCAGGAAAATCTGCCCAGGTTTTCCCGGAAAATTTTGTGTTTTCTTTCGAAAAAAATTGATATCTCCGGAATTAACAAAGTAAGGGAAAATTTTGTACGCAGGTTAACATCCTTATAGGTAAGTTACATACCAAAATTTAGCTATGTAGGTCAAAAGACAAAAAAGTTATAGGCATTTAAAAATAAATAAATTGGGGTTTTCCTTAAAACGTCAAAGTGGCGATTAAAAATGTCAAAATTGGCAACATTTAGGCAAATAACTCAAATCTAATACCTGCTATAGAAATAAAATGTCTCAAGAAGGATGTTTTACAAACCCTAAAGTCTTAGTTTCAACCGTCATAGTCCTTTATTTTACTAAAATATTTGCAGAAAATTCATTTCAAAGAGACCCTTTCTCTGATGCTTGGCAGTAGCCTTAGCTATAGGGTTTATCATTTAATGGTATATAATTTTTGTCGAATTTTCGTAAAAAATTAATAAATCTCAATATATCCGTTATTCTATAAGATATGAAGAAAATTTGTATATATTAATTATAGGGTGTCTTGAGCTACATCTTAAAATAATATTTCTGCAATCACAGGATGGCCCATAAGTCGTTGGTGATACAGATTTCCTTTTTTTAATCAAACACGCCTTATGTTATTGCATTTTCCATCGAAATATAATCCATATTTGTAAGAAAATAAATTCTGGACGCAGGAAGTGCGTTATGGTAGCGAATTTTGATCAAATGTTTCATATTTGAATAGCTCAATTTGCTATTAACCTATAAGGTTGACCAAGAAACGTGTTTTTTCGGGAACATTTTAAGTTTACTTTTGGAAATTTTTGTACATTTTCACACAATAAAGTTATTTTAATGGAACATGGCACATTGTTTTTACTATATAGGTTATACTGGTAACCAAATTTGATGCCTACTTTCTTAAAAAAACACACATATTTGTTATAAAAAGATTTTTATGAAAATTCACTACCATAACGCACTTGCTGCGTCCAGAATTTTTTTAGTTTCCTTTTAATTAACTCCTTGGAGCATTCCTCTTGCAAAGTAAATAACAGAGAAAAGTAATTTAGCCCTTACTTTTGAAACACACTCTAATAAAAAAGAGTTTGTAACACTTATCCTACCTAACAAAATAGCAAACTTAGACTTCACACATTTAGACCACAGTGTACTGCTGATGTGTTAAAATAATTTAAATCAATGTTTTCAAATGGTAATGTTTGGGGTCGTTTGAGAAATAGAATTGTAAAACTGCTATATGAACGTATCTTTATTTTGTCTTTAGATACAGTAAGTCTCGCTTTTAAAAAGGCATGATTAACGACTGAAATTCAGGTAAGTGATTGTGCAAAGTTTTGGTCGTTATCCTAAATATGACGGTGCACGGCGCAAGTGTACATTTGATGGAAATACTGTATACAAAAAACTTTAACTTAAATGGGTACGATCACGGATAAGTGTGAGTATCTCCACTTGCTGCAGCCTCATTAGTACATGAGCTGATGGCACATTTGCCCACAGTTTGACCTTAATCTAAACTTCGAGCTGAACTTAACTGATTTTAAACTAAACGGATAGTGACATATTATTGCTTGAATGGCGGTGTAAAAAAAAGATCTTAAAATAGTCATCACAGTCCACTATTAATTACAAATATATGGTCTAGGTTTTTTTTCATCGTTGGTGTCCCAATTCATAAAAAAGAGCGTTGAATTAGCTTTAACTTATAACGGCTTTAAACAAAGAAAGAATAACAGATACAAACTCTTAAGTATGCTTAGTAGATATCTTTTAGTGAATTGAAAAAAAAAAACACTAATGAGGAGATACGACTTTTTAATTTTGAAAAAAATAAATTCAAAACGAGCGCGAACTAGGCCCCCTGGAACACATATCCGCGGTCAGTTTCAATTTTTATATGCCTATATATATATATATATATATATATAACTTACAAATAACTAAATTAGGAAAAAATTGGTCCAATTTTACTCATAAAATATACTTGAATATACTTTTGTGTTTCAATTCCAGAGTTAGTAATTTTTAGGTCGAAGTGTGCCCTAAATTGGACTGAAAATCGACTACCAAGTCCAGACACCTGAAATACTCACTTTAAGGTAATTTATTACCTAATATTAAACTGCAATATGTCTCTGTGGTATGGTAAATTGGAGATCTTCTTATGAAGTCTAGCTTACATATATATTACCAATTTCGGTGTAATACAGCACAGGAAATATTTTGGGCACTGAGCTAACCTAAAATGGCTTTCTGATCGGCTATAAAGTCACAATTACTGCAGAAATGGTCTCCCAAGTCAAATTGCCTACCTTCGAGTTGAAAATACCCATAAAATCTGTTTTGAAATAAAAATTGTCTTCAAAGTTCAAAGTGTACAGCCGTTAAATACATTTGTGAATCTTAAAGGTGTAAGTTGATAAACTTCGTCAATTAAAGTTTATTCTTGTTGTGAATGTGCGTGCACCAGTAACAAATATAGTATTACAATGCCCCTTTGAAACCAATAAAAGTTTACAGACGTACTACAAATTATTATAGAATAGTAAAGAATGCTTGTATTCAGTTCGCTTCATATTAATAATTATCATTTCGATAATGTTCTCTGTGTAAATCCTAAAAAAGTATGACAACTTGATCGGCTACTACTACTAGGTGTATGAAAGTAAAACTGAATTTCAATTATATGCTGGTATCAAATCAGCACGTTTCCCTCTTCAATATAATACATCCCTTTTCATGCCAAATGGAGTGAAGCATTGGCAACACAGTCAGCTGTCATGTTTATGTTTATTTACTTATTTTATTTTGTTTCTATTTTCTATTAATGTCTATATATTATGGAATCAAAGAACAAAAGCGTTCTTTTCATTCCTATATGTCTCTCGGCTGTGCACGGATATAAGTAATATATATTTTTATAGACGAAAATGTTTCATTTCTAATAAATTCAAACAAAATTCGTTTACCATATAGTTGAAATTCCCATAATAAGACAAAATGCCTTCAAAGTTTGGTTAGTTTGCCCTGTCATTAGGGATTGTGACTTATAGGTAAAAAAATAGGGCAAAATTAACTTTCAGGTCAATAATGTTAGAAGGGCAGCCATATTAGTTTAATTTTGCGGTATCCATCTTGCTTATATTGGAAAATGAAACATATTTTGTTGTTGAATAAAGTGTAATCAAATGTTAGTTCGAAAAAAACATTAAATAATGCTTCTATACCATGACGACAGGATAGTTTTGTGTTGTTTACATCACCAATCCTTCAAAATCAGAATTTCAAGAATTTTGAATAATTTTTTATTTTCACTAATCTTATCTTTTACACGGGCGCTCGAATTTTATCGCTGTATCATCATCATGTTAACAGAAAAAACATAACCGCAGTGGTTTTTTACTTTATACAGTGCGAATCTCCATTATCATTGTTCCAAATATTTAAAGTAAGTTCTTTGATCATTGAAGATGTCATTTTTTAACAAAGATGGACAATATCTCTACTACTCTACTGTTTGTTTATACATACATAACCACAGATCCTACAGAACCGAATAATGTCACATGTGTAGTTCGTTGTTAAGAACGTCACGGCACTCGGCGCCTAGATGTCAGATTCAAGTAAAGCGTAGCACATATTTACCAATATATTACGTCCATTGGCCCAATGTTGAATGAAAATGCCCTAAATATAACTAAAACGCCTTGGTCGAAACGCCTTGCTGGACCTATTATCGACTTCCATATTACTTTGACTTTATTCCTCACATTGGTAATATACACTTAAATTTTACTTGAAAATGACCTGTGGTGATTTGGTCGCCGACCTATTGGTAGGGCGATTTTACGTCAAATTGACTTTAAATGTTGCTTGGGTATATATATATATATATATATATATATATATATATATATATATATATATATATATATATATATATATATATATATATATATATATATATATATATATATATACAGGGTGATTCATAAGTGGTGACCAAAAATGAAACCCCATGTTTTTTGAACAATTTTAAAGAGGGTATGTCCTATAAAAAAAAATTCCTATAATGCTTCATTAAAAAGATGCAGGGTGTTGAAGTTGAATTTCAAAAAATAAAATTTCCCAATTTTTTAAAAAGTAGCACATATATTTTGCTGAAACTTCGCGTGTGTAGGCTGTTATGGAAGGCGCGTATTCTACCATAACAATTGAATCGGCTGATCCAGCAGTGGCACGCGTACCCACATGTAATTGGTTATCCCTCAAGAAAAAAAAACGGGTACGCCAATGATATTTTTTTTTATTTTTTATTTTTTGAATCTTACTTTAATTCGTGAACAAAATAACTCTCATGATAATTTTCTGTACGACGCCTATTTTACGAGTAAGCAATGAATCAGGTAAGTGTTTTAGAGCACAATTCATGATTTTTAACCAGGCGTTGATTGGTAGAAAATCGCAATGATGCACTTTTATCAGGCTTATAGTAATTTATTTATTACAATAAATGTTCAAAAATGCCTCCATTGGCCTGAATACACGCAAGACATCTTTTTAATATGGAAAATTTAATGTATTGAGGATTCATTGTTGCTTGAATATGACAAAAAGCATTATTTATCAGTTGTTGTAGCTGCTCTGGTGTATTTATCTGTTCACTGTAGACCAGTCGCTTAAAATCACCCCAAAGATAGAAGTCAAGTGGGTTTAAGTCCGGTGATCTTGCAGGCCAATGTATTGGTCCAGTTCTGCCAATCCATCTGTAGCCATGTGACAACGTTTCGACTATGATGCGCTGGTGCACCGTCATGCTGATACCACATTATACCTCTTGTTGCTAGTGGAATGTCATCTAGAATGTTTTCTACACGGTTTTCTAGGAGCGCTAAGTACGAAGATCCATTTAAACGTTGTGGCAGGACTTCCATGAACAGTGAGCCGTTAAAAATACCACACCATAAATTAATGGAAAATCTATGTTGAAATGTGCGAGTCCTTGTTGCATGTGGATTTTCCAATCACCAGACATGCTCATTATGAGAATTATAAATACCATTTCTTGTAAATGTCGATTCGTCAGACCAGAAGATTAGATTAGGGAATAAGATATTTTGATTGTTCATTTCCAACATCCATTCACAAAAGACTCGTCGATGCACATTATCTCCAGGTAGAAGGCAATGGACATTCTGTCGATGATATGGATGTAAGGCTTATCGATGTAAAATTCTCCAAACAAAGCTTTGAGAATATTGTAACTGCGTGGCAATCCTCGGAGTACTTGTAGAAGGTTGATCCATTACTGCATCCACCACTCTCTCCTCGTCTTCAAGTTAATGTTGTCTTCTGCCATTTAGCTCTAGCGTCAGGACGTTGTCCAATACCGCACTGCCGAAGTCTTGAAAACAATCGAGAAAAAACCCTTGGTGTAGGTTGACGGCGAGTGGGAAACCTACGTTGATATTTCCGACAAGCAGCTAGAGCATTTCCATCAGCATATCCGTAGATAAAAATTATATCTGCATACTCTTCTGAGGTGTACTTCATTATAAGAAGTAAAAGAGTAGAACATTTTGCAATTTTATAAAGTTTACCACTTACACCTATTCAAAATAATAACTTGTTAACCTAAACGTCAAGTGACACTTAATGACAACCTTGTCAAACCAGACTATACTTACTAAAATACAACAAAGATAATCGTTGTGCAAAAAATTATCAAGACATTAAATTTTCCATATCAAAAAGATGTCGTGCGTGTATTCAGGCCAATGGAGGCATAAAAGTGTATCATTGCGATTTTCTACCAAACAACGACTGGTTAAAAATCATGAACTGTGCTCTAAAACACTTACCTGATTCATTGCTCACTTGACAAATAAGCGTCGTACAGAAAATTATCAAGGGAGTCATTGGTCAATGGTACGTGTGTGACTTTTGATTTTAAGCTAAATTTAATATTCTATTATGATAAAAGAGAAAAAACCAATAACTTAAGAAATACAGTCCGCTTATTAAATGATCTACATTAAGAAAAAATATTTTGTGTAATAATAACCGGAAGCTGTTTTCAAGTCTGTTTAGCAGATTAAGTGAAACTGGAAGTTTTCGCTGCCACAGACATTATGCACGACCTGTGGTTCAAGCTGTTTAGCAGCGCTAGGATGCGCTATTAAATATTGTTGTAGATGACACAAGTATCCGCCGTATATATGCTAAGGTTGGATTGAGTCAGGGTATTGTGTTTAACATTTTACGGCAACAACAATTACACCCGTATCATTTTTCCGAAGTGCAAAACTTACAAAGGAACAAATTTTTGGGAATTTATCTTATATAAAAACACAGATGATCAACATTTTGTAAGTAAAGTTATATTCACGGATGAGGCAGCATTTACGAGAAGAGGAATTTTCAACCACAAAAATTGTCACACATGGGCTGAAGAAAAACCAAACAGTACGACAGTTCGTCACTTTTATCACCAATTTAAATATAAACGTTTTGTGAGCATAATTTAGAGTTAGAGCTCATCTTCAAATGTTTCCTTACAAATAGTCTTTTACAGCGTTTACTAAAAGACAATAGGGTGAGATTAGCGATAAGCGAAGGAAACACCCTGCAGCAAATAAGATCAAATAAGTTGTCAGAAACAGCGTGCGCAGTGTGCACTCATGTTATAAAATTCACAACTTATGAAGTGCACTATTTAAGAAAAAAAGAAACTTATATTTGCGATGCTATCTCAATTCGAGAAAACTGTATATTAAATGTTTTCTGGACAGAGGCGCTGATCAAAATAAAATTGCGAAAGCATATTTAATTAGGAATTTAGTTATTCATTCGAAAGCTCTGATAACGATGCCTAGTTAAGTCTGTGATAAACATAAATTACAGTTACAGGAGGCGAAATGTCAAGAGGACAGAGGGTCTGCTTCAACAGAATTTGCCAAATCGCCTTCAAAAGTCTGACAATTATTGTTATAACAAAATCACAAAATAAAAATAATCCAGAAAAGATGACAAATAAAAGTTATAATGATAGCCTTCCAAAAATGCTAATCTACACTGAATTTACATAACTAATAGTGTTTATTCTTGGAAAGTCTGGACATAAAAACTAACAATTTATAACGCAACAACAAACAACAGCTATTAAATTATCTGTATTGAGAGTTTTGGTGGACGTGGTATAAGGAAAATCGATTCTTGTATAAAAGTGGTTAGACGTTTTGAAATGTGTGGATATCATAAAGGAGATCGTGCCATGGTCGGATAAATGTTCAAGTCAAAACTAGATTCACTTAATAGTAAAGTACTATTTTATATACTAAATATCTAGCTATCTCTTAAAATAATTACGCATAGGTCTGTGGACATACTCATCAAAAATCCGATACAATTTACTTGGTTAATAAAGGAGAAAGGGAACAATAACACAATTTAAAACTTTCACTCGCAGACTTTGAGGACTTTATCCTAAATATCCAGCCATCTCTTAAAAGAATTAGCAATAAGTTTTAAACGCGTGGACTGGTCATATTGATCAAGAAGAAAGGGAACAAGATCCACAATGTCAAATTTTCACTCCCTGAGATTGGCAGCAGGTTGTCAGCGGTGTCAATTTAAAAAAATAACTGCTATAAGTATGGAGACTACAGATTTAGCAAATTTGGGTTGTGCTGTTTATTTGTGGGCAAAAATTTAGATGGACAAATTATATCTAAGATAATCTTTCAAGTAAAATATCTCCAATTGGAAACAAAATTTCTTTATTATTTATTTAATTAAACAGAATTCAGTGCCGATATTTTTAACGTAGACTTTAATAAAAGAACCAAGCAAAATGTTTCCAGTTTAGGATCTGTAAGAGACGACGATAAGCCTATATCTACTCAAATTATTTACTGTGAGAATATTTTGCTTTTTTTGTAGTTCCTTATACATAAGTAAAGATTGGAAGTTGGTATAAGCACTCATAAGTACAATTTTGAGAACCCAATTCATCACGATCCAGTTTTTTTTAGACCTGACGATCCTTTCGCTAACAAAGTTAGCGTCATCAGAGGGGTTAATACAGTTTATTCAGGTCTAAAAACTGTATTGTGATGAACTGGGTTCCCCAAATTGTACCTATCTTCCTTATAACATGATTTTTGTGACACGTTTTATATGCCTTTACCCAATACAGTTGGGTGCTGGTTATTTTAGGTAATTATTTTGTCATCTAAGAATAAGACAAATAACAAAGTTGGACATTTAAACATGTGGCTAGTCCACAGATGTAAAATGTTTGCTTATGTTAAGTCCAAAGTTTGGAGTCAGTATTAGGCTGGATCGATTTTTAAACTCCAGTAATACCAAAATGCGAAAGTCCACAAAACATTTTACTAATTCTCTTCTAGTGAATTTAAAAAGAAATCACTAATAGGGAGATCTTGAATAAATTTCTATAGATGAGCGCGAACTAGACTCCGTAAAACACATATCCAAGGTCAGCTTCAATTTTTATATGTTTTTTTTTTAATATTTTTGTATGTTCATATATATATATATATATATATATATATATATATATATATATATATATATATATATATATATATATATATATATATATATATATATATGAATAAGTTCGTTATCCAGAAAAATCGCACGAGTTTTTCCTGGGCAACAAAACTTGGTACACAGGTTTATATAAAAAAAGGTATACCATATACCCAAATTCAAATCTGTAAGTTGAAGGAAAAAAATGTTTTAAGCATTAAAAAAAAATTGGGTGCTACTGACGACCAGAGGAACGCTTCAAACCAAAATAATTTGTGTGGATAACATTTATTGTACATTACAAACAAAGATAAAATTTTTTGGGGCAAAAAGGTCCAGAAATACCGGAAAATCGCTTTGAAAATTTCATAGTTTTTCTTCTTAAAACCCCAGAATCGCGACATACAACGTCAAAATATAAAGAACCTGAAACAAATACGGGTTATGTCGAGAAAATATCGCAAGAAACGTGTTTTATAAACCCTTAGGTTTCAGCTTCAACCATCATTGTCCTTCATTTTACTAAAATTGTTTCTTCAAATGAGCGCATAATACGTAAAGAAAATATTTTTACCCCATTTTAAGCATATTGCGCGAACGAAGGAGTTTGAGATTTGGCATAGTTAAAGTTTATATGGAGAGGGGGTGCAGAAAGATACAATTTATGTACACATAGATTAAGCAACGCTTTGTTTTAATTAGATAGTCGTATTCCCCCGGTCCGTGCTAGTTCTGAGCCTACCCTTAATATCTAATCGGTCAATGTATTACTATGGTCAAACAGATGTATATAAATCCGTTCATACTAAATATCAAACACATAAAAGTCTGTGGTTAAACAGTGCACTGAGATTATAGAAGTATACTCTATGACAAAAAAACATCAATAACGTGCAAACTTCAAAATTTTACGAATGACGGTCGAATTTCGACCAATGCACAGGTACCTAATATCCGTTATTATACACGATACGAGAAAAATTTTACATGTCTGTCTTGAGCTGCATCTTACAAAATTATTTTAATAATCACCGTGGAGCAGAAGTCGTTGGTGATAAATTTTTGCATTTTTCATCAAATCATAATGCCTGTTTGTAAGGAACAGAAATTATAGTGTTTTTGTTTTTGAGTTATTTCAATTGTTTTTCAAGTTTTCACATTTTTGGCGCTTATCAAAAATTTTGTTACTGCGTTTTTAGCGGATCCCATGAAAATGACGCATTCAGAGCTACTTTCGTTTATACTATTTGTTAATTTTGATCATTTTTCAAACAATAAAGCTCTTTTGATGAAATACCTATGGTACATTATTTCTACTATATAGGTTATACTGGTAATCAAAATTGATGCCTGCGTTCATTACTAAAAACATTTTTATAAAAAATTACTACCATAACGCACATTCTGCGTCCAGATTTCTTAAACTTTTATATGGAAAAACTATTAAGCAACAAGTGATATAAATATTTCGAAAATAATCGCTTAAACTACATTGGAAAGCTGCAATTCACCAAAATACTTTTGCTATCCTGTAAAATTCAAGATCTGGACATAGCATAGTAGTAAGTGAAGATTAGAACCTGTGGTGAGCACTGATAAGTCTTCATCCTCTGATGATGCTAACTTGGTTAGTGAAACGATTCTCAGGTCTTTTAAAATGTGTTGTGGTGATTTCGGTTCTCCAAGTGTACTAGCATAGTAGTGCTCTGAGATACAAAGCGTTCAAGGGCTTCATTATTTTAGAAATAAAATGCTTTTACCTTTTTGTTTCTTAAGCAAATAATCTAAGTTAGTTTCATTTTGAGACACAGGGTAATGCTGAGGTCATTTAAATAACTGCACTGCATTTATAAGTGTTTGACATTGATTTGCAACAATAATTAACTGTGTTTCGAAATAAGTTATATAATTTTAGTAATTTAAATAAAAACAACCAATTTAAGTCATTTTGGTTAGACATTCATCTGGTTATCACCAATTATCATAACGCAATTAAATATTTGATAGTTTGTTTAAATAGGCCTTTGTAAGTCAACTTGCCCAGGTAAACCGTGCGAAATGAAAGACTAAAAGAAGAGGCTTAAATAAATTCACACAAATGAGTGAATTCCTATCATTCCATATAAATACTATGTGCTACAACATTTAATTAATTTATAGCAAAGCCGGTAGCAATTTAGCTCCCTGTGGTATGCTAAAATTAGTGATAAAAGAGAAAAGCAAAATAATGTATCTAATTCAATTAAATTCTGGATGCACGCGGCACTAAGATAAACAACGCAGATGGTTTACTTATAATAATTAGGTTTCGCCACCAAAATATAGAGGCATGAAAACTCAATAATAATGAAAACGCGGTTAATTAAATTTATGCTGTTCTATGCTGTGGTTTCTAGTTGAAGAAACAAATGTTCTGGAAGCTGAGTTTTATTTCCCATTTCAAATTTAATTTATTGTATTATTTGAGAACACTTTTAGTTCCCGCGGAGTAATTATATTGCAAAATTTATCGTAATGCTTCTGTTTTGTATATTAATCAAAACAGAAAGAGCGAATCTACTTTGGAGCTATTGATTTAGCGATTAATTTTTCAATAAAATTTTGACCGGTAAAAGACAATGGAGTTTTATGAACACATTAGTAGGGACCAACAGTGCATATTATATCTAATCAATTTTATATATTATTAAATGATAATGGTAATAGTATTTATCAACGGTTACTCCATTTAACGTAAATACGCATTAAGCTAAGTTGAAACAGTTATTTTTTATTAATGTATTAATTTTTGCAGTCTTTAGTTTTATTGTCTCAAAAAAGGGCAACACTGTAAAACTAAGCCGTCCTTGATAGTTGCATACTGTGTGAATTTGTACGACCATAATTAGTTGTTTGTAGTGAATTTTCGTTGAAAAAATGGACTAATGAGGAGAAAGCGACTTATGGATTTTGAAAAAAATTCGTAAAATGAGCACGAACTAACTGCCCTGAAGCACATGTCCGGGGTGAGTTTCAATTTTTATTTGTTCGGGAAAACTTTGGGTTTCCTTTCGGAAAATCTTTCTGCCTCCGAAAGTAAAAAAGCTATGACAACAACATTTCCTACACAAGTTTCCAATATAAAGCATCTTCTGCGTACCAATGTTCAGATCTTTAAGTTAAAAAATTAATAAAATTAGTGACGCAGCAAATGCTTCATGATAGCGAATTTTCATTAAATTCTTCACATTAAAAAAAAAATTTTCTATAGATGTAGAAATTTGAATTTTGGTAAGTTGTAAAGTCTTTATCAGGGGAACATACTTAATAGTTTTTATCGAAATAGCTTTGTTATCTTCTGATATGATTTTTTTTTCGGAGAAATCTTTTTTTTTGTAACCTGGTCCGATCGGGCTGGTTAACGAACTCGTCCAAGCTATTTCATTAAAATCGGTTTATTAGTTTTTGAGTTATCGGTTGGATACACACACTCACACGCCCACAAACAAATATATATATATATATATATATATATATATATATATATATATATATATATATATATATATATATATATATATATATATAATATTAAGTTTTTGCGACAGTAATATTTTTTATTTCTTAAAAATTGTGGGATAGCCGTCAGTTGCAATAAAACTCTTTATTAATTTCCGAGCTTTCGGAATAATTTTTTCCATTAACAAGGTTAAAATATGGAAAGAAAAAATAAATTTACAAGTTACATAGGAAAAGACAAATGTTTAAAATACCTACATATAAGGCGAGTTTTTCTTGAACAAATTATTAAATAAAAAAACCAGACAAATTTTTTTTGAATATTTGAGTGAACTCGATAAGAGTCACACTGACATATGCAGTTAACTATTGTGTGTTTAAATTAGCTTTTTTTGTTTTTGTCTAGGAAATATATTCAAAGTCTCACCATCGATACCGCTCTATTAGCGAATTTTTAAAAATAAAATCCGCTAAAAGTTGAGAATTTTTGTGAAATATTAAAAAAAAAATGTGGTCAAAAGCGCTTTGTGGATAATTATATCTTAGCAGGTGTGTAAATTAATTTAATAGGTTTCTTCGGGAATATTTTTAGTTCCTTTTCGGAAAATATTTGTACGTTTTTCAACTAAGTGTGGCTGAATGAGTTCACCTAGAGGCCGGAACATTAAAAAAACTATAAAGTAATTTTGATGAAATATAGTACATTGTTTATAAAATTTGAGGCCTTTCATTTTTAAAAAGACATATTTGACATTAATAATATTTTGAGGAAAATTCACTATCATAACGCAATTGTTGCATCCAGACTTTTTAAAATTAAGTCAGAAAATTGTTCACTGTAAGTTTCAGAATATACTTTACTCTATATATAATTTATGACAGTAAGTTTGTGGAATTGTAAATGTCAGTAATGTCTTTGTGACAACACACAAAATACTTCAGAGCGTAAGAAATCGATTTGAGCAAAACTTGTATTTTTTCATGGAGGCCGGTATAAGCGATTTTCAACATTTCCTAAAGTAATGTTTTAGCTGCTGAACAACCCCATGTTTTTACATCAAACTTTTTATTAAAACATTTTTGTCTGCAGTGTCGTTAATTTTTTGGGTTATAGTTTTTAACTTTGATCTTTGAATTTCAAAACACAGTACCCAATTGAATAGAGAATTGAGCAGTCCTTTAAACTTTGTGTCACTCAACCCCAGTCGCTATTTAAAATTTTGAAGAGGGTAACTATTTTATTTAGGGGGATGGGGTAGCTGCCTTGACAATCTCCCAAAAATGTGTCCCTCTCATAATGCAAATTGACCTGTCCAAGTGTTTTTAAAGAGATAAGATTAGATAGTGGCATGTATAATTCCGATGGGCCAGGCTGTATGCGTACGAGTGTCTGCGCGCGCGAGTGTATATGTGTATATGAAACTTGATGGTACATTCATGGTCTAACTAGCTGGATGTTAGTTGATCATAAGAGGAGCGGACTAGTCTTTTCGGCAAAAATGTAAGTTTTTTTTTTAAAACTTTTCACCCCCATGAATAGTGACGCTATTTATATGAAACTCGTTTCATATGTTTTCACTGTAGATATCATACTATTAACCAAATTTATGTCTCTCAATTGATGAAAAATTGAAGTAGGTACTACCATTTCGCTGCTTTATAAATATACAGTAGGTACCTATATATTATATTTGTGTTTTATGATTGCCGTAATTATTTTTTTTTGAGAAGAAAAGCTTTATAGATATTGTTCTTGATTTTGGCAATTCCTTAGGTATGAAGGTGTACTAAATAATTCAATTAGCCACAGAATATATGTATTCTTGCTCTCAATGCACAGGACCTGAAAGCTTTATGACCAAGTAACCAAGTTTTTTGGCTGGTAACACTGCAGATATGGGTACGATTTTTAATTTTTTTCGCTAGTGTCAGCTGCATCGTTGGACGAAATCTCAGTATCTGCTTTGACCCATATAAAATTTACATTGCCACCTTGTCTAGTCAATTTATCAAAGCATTTGATTATAAAATAACAACAAAATCTAGTTCAGCAGATTGATGGGTAAGTGATGCATATGTCTTACGTAAATTTGCCCACAAATGTGGGGATAAAAATCCAGGGTTATTGACAAGCACTAGATTTAGAAAGCAAATTGCTACAATTCTTGAAATAATAAGTTTTGAAAATGATGAAATGGAAAACAATTACTCTTCTTATATTACATCATACTGAAGAAACTCATCGAGAATTTTACAAGCTATATATTGTGTTGCTAAGAATGTAACTAGCATGGTGTAAAACTAATGGACGCCTTATACTATTTTATAACACAATACAGTTTCAAATCTGAATTATATTATTTTATTGTTGAAAACATTTTGACGTTACTGAAGTATATAAGTATACAAAAATTGTAGTCTAACCGCAACGTCGCCTTGTCGTCGAGTATATGGCATGGTCTGCCACGGTTGCTGTTTAGTAAAAGGTGGAGTGCAGGTTTCCCGTTACTTTCCGCATTCAAAGGACGCAACAGCAAACTGTGTTTCGCGGCAGTCATATAATATGTATGTTTATTTATTTTTTGTTTTGTAAAAGTAGTATCATTCAGAATTTGAAAAGCATTATGAACTACTACCACTAAGACTAACATCACCACCCCACCCCCACCTGACCTGACTTGGATTTAATGTAAATTGAACATATAACATTTTTCTAACTGTACCTAACAGTAACAATAAAATAATGATACTCGTTAGTCCAGAAGCTCAAATCAGCTTAGTCAACTGAGTTTAACTTCTATTGAAATAGATACATAACTTTCATTTATCTATTATAGCTTTACTGAGTATATCAAACAGCAAGAGTGGCAAAGGTGTTGTTACTACTAAATGCAGGAAAATAATCGGAGTTGAAAGGAAAACTCGGGCAAAATTGAGGTTGCGGAAGATAAAATCAAAATTGACGTGGATGAGTCAGGTACAAATCCGAATTCTTCTGCAAGTTCTGAAAAGCATACCTCAATTTCCAAAAATATAGAAACTAATGATTTGATTTCCAACTTAACAAATTACATAACAAAGAATCATAATAAATCAGCATGCACTCAACTAACAAGCAAAACTATCGAAGTTCCATTGACAGCAGCACAATTTAAACACCAGAATATGCAGCTACGATAGGCACCTAGAGAGGAGAAAATGGTATTTAAGTATTTTGGAAAATACAAACAAGAGAACCGCTCTCCAAAGAAGGAAGGATGCCTTGAGTTTATCAATATTTCTATTAGTTTCTCCAAATAATCTGATGGGACTCGCACCAAAATGTTAGTCTATAACACATATAGAAATAATTAAATGTTACTTACTCCAAAATTTTATTTTGCAAAATTATATTTGGTTATAGAAATAAAACATATAATTAGTGACATGTCATATGTCAACTTATGATTTTTTTTCAGTAGTCTAGAAAAATTAAATTGTTTTTCTAATCACATATTTCATATTTTCTTGTGATTGTTTTGCAAATTTAGCATCCGCATGTTTACGCAACTATAGCTTATCACTGACGCCAGGGGGAGTTTCACCACACCCATCAACAAATTTTTCCAAACCACATCCTTTCTAAAGAGGGTAGAAATCTTTTGCGTGCCCAATATTTTATAGTAGATGGAACCAGGGCATCACGTCTCTTTCGAAGATGGAATATGCAAGCACACAAATTAACAAAAAATGCTGCGGCCTCATTAGTAGTTATATCTCCAGTATGTGCTTAATTTTCTAATTAATTTAAATATGAAAAGGTAACCGTGGTGAAATGTGAAACTGAGTTCTACCCGCTGATCTACTAAGACAGCACGTTTATTATTTGTAAATACATAAATAATAATTTCAAAACAACGCTTATAGAAATTGCTATACTGGATTTAGCATTTGATTGATTCATTTGTAATTATTATTTGTAAGGGGTATTGAGACAAAGCGTGAATCTAGAGAAGCAAATTATTTTGCAACATTATTTTACTGGCGACAGAAAACCAGTGTGTAAGTTACATTAATACTACTTACTCTAAATAACTAAATAAACAACAAACAACTGGTCTAATGTGCTGGTAAATCATTCCATTTAGCATCGAGTAAGTCATACACGTACAGTGTTGCCAGTTCTTGGGACTGGCAGCGTCGACTAGATATTATGGGCCTGAAAACGTATTGTATAAGATATATAGTATATAAAACACGCCCTCTGCATAACATTCTCTAGAACTACATTCGTATAAAATATCATACCGGGACGCATTACCAGTCCCAAAATTGGATTTTTTTATTACTTGATATCGATAAATATCACCCTAAAGAGACGAAAAAAGCATAGAAACGCTAACAAGCCTGAAAGTGAGTCTGGTAACGTCAGCTTTCGTCTGACAGCATCTATTGTCTGTATAGATTCGGGTCTGTATAGTGGGTTAAACAAATATATACATACATATAGGTATATATATATATATATATATATATATATATATATATATATATATATATATATATATATATATATATATATATATATATATATATATATACATTATACACATAGACCCACAAAAAATGGGATACTAGTTTAGTTATGTTTAGAATCATAGGTTCGTTTTGGTATATAATCGTAACTTATTGTAAACGACCTTACAAGTACCTACCATCTATAATTTTCAAAAATTTTTTTTACAAAAAACTAATATATATAAATATATATATATATATATATATATATATATATATATATATATATATATATATATATATATATAATAAACATCAAAATTCAAGCGCACTTTGCCTTTGGGTTCCAAGGGCCCTAACTCGCGCTAATTTCAAGACATTTGTGCAAACTCTTACCGCTGGGACATTTTTATTAGCGAATTTTTTAAAATAAAAATTCGCAAAAACAATTTTTTTTGTCAGTACCACCATAATATATCCATTATTTGAAAGCAGTAATGGCAGTGATAGTCTTTTCTATTCAGTCATTTTTATTCATTGCTTTTAGTAGTTTCCAAAAACCTTATTTATCAAATAATCAAACATAATTTCAACATCAATTAATACTATTACACACAAAGTTTCTGCTGGAATATTATATGTCTATCAACCCTAGAGTACCGCTGGATTTACTTATAGCGCAGAGTTTTCATGCCCCCACAGTGTTTTTAATTAAAACGGAATGTAAAGTAAACTTCAGCTCCTTCGTAAGTTTTTCATTCACGAACTTTGGAAACAACATACTTCACATTACTTTCCTCTAAGGTTATAGTTGGTTTTTTATATTAATAACTGCAAATAGAGAATGAATTTTTAATTTTATATGTACAGAAATTTAGATTCATAGCTAAAGTTTTAATGACTTCAACTCAATTTATAACGTTTGTAGTGTTGTTTAGTAAACCCTTAATGTTAACCACTTTTCTAAACAAACAAAAAAGGTTTGATGTAGCTTAAGCGCCTATGATAAAGCTTTATTGTTAACAATGTACTTTATTTTGAAAGTTAGTACATTATATAAAACTTGAAGTAAATACACTAACTCAACCAAAAAAAAGTGTCGATATTTCCCGAAGAAACTTAATTGACAGATATACTCCGTGGTTTGCCATTGCCACCTGATTGTATTCAATAACATATGGTATTACTAAGTGGTCACCTATTCAAATACTGTCCGACATGCCTAACTTCTGTGATCGCACCAATCTATACAACCCGGTGACGTCGTTGCCGTGGCTAGGGATATAAAACCTAACAAATATGATTAAGAAGATTACATTTAGGCCCGTATCACAAAGTTGTTAATAAAAAATTATTAAATAAATAAGATAGTTCACCATCCCCATATTTGCATATAGAAAATGGCATTTTGAGGGTTATATCGATATATTTCGTTACCATTTATGAACAAAGTAAATATCTGACAATTCCTTATGGTAACTAACGTACTAGTAAACTGCGTTGAGGACCCTTTCATATTTTTATAGATAAATCTCAGCACAAAGTTGTATAATCATTTTTTATAGTCCATTAGTGGAGATTGGAACTTGTGCTGAGCACTTCTAAGTACACTTGGAGAACACAAATCACCACAACACATTTGGAAAAAATGACGATCGTTTCACTACCAAGTTAGCGTCGTCAGAGGATAAAAGTTCTAAATGCTTGACACCTATAACTGCGTTTATATTCCGTGCAGGTTCTCGGCCTGGACGATTGAGGGTGGTTCAAACAAGGCAAAACTTTCACTACTTGCTCATCGGAAATTCATTCTATCAGAATTCGGTTATCTTCTTACGTTTCCTTTGCCAGCATCTCTCGTAAAGTGAATAAATAAACTGTACATAGTCGGCGGTGTTACATATATATATATATATATATATATATATATATATATATATATATATATATATATATATATATATATATATATATATATAATAATAATAATAATAATAAAAAGCGTTTTGCTGCCCTGGTTGCCTGAAATTTTTTAAATTAATTATAGGTCTCTTTATCCACGTAATGGTTATTATCCCAAATAAGTCGCGCCGCGTAAGATCTATCTATAGTGCCGTATTTTATTTGTGATAAAATGTTCTTTAAATCTAATTTCAACAGATCTTTTTGTGTGCTTGGCGTATCTAAGATCACAATCTATACAACTTATCTCATAGATCCCAGAGATTTTTGCGGTACGATCCTTGTCTTTTGGGTTACCTAGAAAATTTTACCAAGTATTGTTTGTCAAAAATGTTACTTGCAAATTGGCTTTCTGAAAAATGGTTTTTAGGCCCTTCGTTATTTGCTATTCAAATGGTAACAAACAAAGATTTTATCGGCTTTCTCTTTTCTAAAGGTCCTTGATTCCGCTAACGTTTTCTTTGTTTTCTGTTTGGTAATTAATTTCCCCACTATACAAGCAGTGTATTCGTTATACTCGGCTACTTTCTGAATATACCTTATATATATATATATATATATATATATATATATATATATATATATATATATATATATATATATATCTTTACACAAAAGGAAATGTATTAACTACAGGTGTGCGAAGCTTCGAAATTTCGAACCCAACCCGAACTCGAACCGAACCTTCGGTTCGAAAATATGTTCGCACTAGCGATGTTGAAGTTGTTCGAAGTTCGAAATATGTAATTCTCCAAAATAGTTCGAAGTTCGTTGCTCAAAAATACTTCGAAAATTTCACTTTACAGGCATTGATTGCTACCAAAGATAGCGAAGTTGCGGCCCTGTTAACTCGGTAGCGGCGCTTTAAACTCGTTATCGGTCTCATTGAGTGGATAGCATAATTTTAGGAGATTTCACTCATGCATATTTTTGACAGTTGGTGGGCACATTGAGACACGACGGAGCCATTTAGCAATCACTGCATTATTTTTCTTATATATCCTAGCCTCCCAACACCTTTTTCAGTAACAACATTATGATCGCGTTGTTCGAAAGCGATCGGTAAATTTGCTGAATTTATTAGGATAATTGCAGATTGACTTTGGAAAACACTGGTTTCAACATGATTTATTTCACCATGAGCCAAAACGATCAGCACCAGAAGGCATTTTCACCCAATCAACCTGCAAATTTGCCGAACTCTTCCTTTTTGTTAAAATAATGGGAATGTTTCCCATATCAAATATTGTATGGTACAATAATCCTAAATTTTGTGTTTAAGGAAATGATATATGAACACTGAAGAATTTTGGGTAGTTCGATGTTCGATTTTAAATTTCTAAGAAGTTCGAAGTTCGACTGTGAACCTTAGACATACTATTTCAGAGGTTCGAAGTTCGAGGCAACATATTTGCTTGGGTTCGATCATAGTTCGGTTCGGACAAAACATGGGTTCGCACACCTCTAGTATTAACCTATTTACAACAAAAAAATCAAACTAGTCATTTTTGTACGTACGTATGATGTAAGTCATTCGGAAGGTAACTTGTGCTGTGGTTTCCTTCCTATATATCGCATTCTAAAGTGTATTTATTTTGATAGAGGGTAGTTTAATATTAATTTTCAATTCGTGGGTAAATTTTATAGTCAAATTTAGCGTTCAATTTGGCAATAAGATCGTTGTGTTGAACACTGCAAAATATCATCCATATAACGAAACGGTACTCCAGGAAAATACACACTTTCACTTTCAAAATCCGATTAAAATATACTCATAAAAAATCTTTATTAAATGTAGATAGGGCTTGCTCGTTGCCCTGCCTTGAGTTTGTTCAAAAACCTCGAATCAAAACACATTTTCTTTATTACAAGTATTTGTTAAGTTAAATATTTTTGCAGACCACTTCATTTATCTTATTTATTTTTAACAACTGTTCTAAAAATACGTTAACGATTGTTTTGTGGGGACACACAAAGACGTTACATTAAATGAAATCAAAACCTCGTCTTCAATCAATTTAACGACATTATTTTTTTATTAATAAATTCAACTAAATTTGTTGATAAAAAAGCTTTTTGTTCGACGGGCAAGCCTTTAAACTCATTGGTCAACCACTTCGCTAAGTTTTTTGTCGGGGAATGTATAGCCGAAACAATAGATCTCATCGATTTCCTCGGCTTCTCGATTTTAGAACACAACACTTTTTAGGCACTTTTGGATTTGCAACATGCAGCTTTCTTCCCAAGTCTTTTGTTATAAGGTTGCGACAACTTCTTAAACTATTTTTAACATGAGAAATCATGCTTATTATGTTTTTTTTTTCATTTTTTTCTTGCGGCTCTGTATATATTGTGTTAACTTCATCTTCCTAATCGTTTTTGTCCAAAATCACAACTGTATTGCCTTTATCTTCTTTAACATGTAAACAATATTACTTCCGCAGCCGCTTATCCATTTTCATTTGATTAAAATTTTTGTTTTTAGTGGACTTTTTTGTTTGCAGATAATGTTGAATTACTGTTTCAATACTACGAATGGCTGCGACTATATCGTTCTTTTGTAATAGTAAACCAAATTTTAGCCCCTTGTTTAAGAGGTCGATCTGATTTTTATTAAACGATTGTGAAGAAAAATTTTCAACGAGGTCAATTTTCCGAGAAGCGGGGTTTTTGTTTTTAGTTTAATGGTTTACTAGTCGTTTTAATTTTAAATTTTGCGTATAAATTTTCTTCATTAGCTTCGCGTTAATGATTACAAACACCCTCCTCTGAAATTTGCACCATTCTTCATATCCTAAGTTATATAACGTAAAGGTTAACTTTTTAAACAGACGAAATGCCTGTTTTGAGTACAGATATTACATTTTTAGTCGAACCCTTCTGGTTTATCCAAATTTTCAACCAGTTGACCTGCTTTTGTGTCGCTAAAAAATTTTATACTGACGTTAATGAAATTAGGAAAAACTGATATTCGTTTGCAAGGTTAAAGAGAAAAATAAAAACTTTGTTTGCCAACCATTTGAACCGCGAATTACGAGAGGTCTAAATAGCATTTTTAAAGAAGCCAATTTGCAACTAAGATTCTTGCCAAAACATATTTTAAGAAACTTGCTAGGCAACTCAAAAGACAACGATAGCACCTGAGCTGAGCTGACCTGACCTGCTTTTGTGTTCCTAAAAATTTTTATACTCACGTTAATGAAATTTGGAAAAACTGATATTCGTTTGCAGGGTTACAGCGAAAAATAAAAACCTTGTTTGACAACCATTTGAACCGCGAATTACGAGAGGTCTAAATAGCATTTTTAAATAAGCCAATTTACAACTAAAATTTTCGACAAAAACTAATTCAAGAAAGTTGCTAGGTAACCCAAAAGACAAGTTAGTACCGATAAAATGTCGGAAATCTATGAAATCGGTTGTAAAGATTGTTATCGTAAATACGTAGAGCAAACAAAAAATGTATTGAAATTAAATTTAAAGAATATTTTGCACAATTACGATACGGTATTGTAAAAATATCCTGCGTTGCGCGACATATATGTGATAATCACCACCTAGATAAGGAGAGTCTAAAATTAATAAAGAATGTTAAACAACCAGCTAAACGCTTTCAATATATATATATATATATATATATATATATATATATATATATATATATATATATATATATATATATATATATATATATATATATATATATATATATATATATATATATATATATATATATATGTACTTTATTTGTTTGCTGTACTTTTTGTGTTTATTTATTGGTTTACGCGGACTGCAGTTTCGGACCGTCCCGGTTCATCATCAGCACGCTAAGTAGCAAGCTGATGATGATGCTCCCTTTGTCGGCATCTCTCGTAAAGTGGTCAATCAATAAGCTGTACATAGGCGGCGGTGCCGAATTCATACATGTTTTAGTGAATTTTCTTAGAAAAAATTCACTAATGAGGAGATCTCGACTTTTGAATTTTGAAAAAAAAATTTCAAATGAGCGCGATCTAGGACCCCTAGAACCCATATCCGGGGTCAGTTTCAATTTTTATATGTTTATATATATATATATATATATATATATATATATATATATATATATATATATATATATATATATATATATATATATATATATATATATATATATATATATATATATATATATATATATATATATATATATTTATCACACCGATAACTCAAAAAATAATGGGCCGATTTTAATAAAATTTGGCATGTACTTTTCTTTTGTAAATAGCTTGGATAAGTTCGTTAGTGAGGAAAATCGGACGAGGTTTTCCGGGAAAATTTTGAGTTTTCATTCGAAAAAAATTCCCATCTCAAAAAGTAATTGGCCGATTTTAATAAAATTTGGCATGTACCTTTCTTTTGTAAATAGCTTTGACAAGTTTGTTAGTCAGGAAAATCGGACGAGGTTTTCTGGGAAAATTTTGAGTTTTCATTCGAAAAAAATTTTTATCTCAAAGAATACTACTCCGATTTTCATAAAATTTGGCGCGTACCTTCCCTTTGTAAAAGGCTTTGACAAGTTCGTTAATCAAAAAAATCGGACGAGGTTTTCCGGGAAAATTTTGAGTTTTCTTCAAAAATAATTTTTATCTTGAAAAATAAAAAATCTATGGTAACCAAATTTGGTAGGTAGGTTTACGATATAAAAAGCAAACCATATACCAAAATTTAGATTTCTATGTTACAATAAAAAAAGTTATAAAATATTTTGTGCCAGATCATTTCTATGAAAATTCACTACCATAACGCACTTGCTGCGTCCAGGCTTTTATTATTATTACATTTAGTTATATATATATATATATATATATATATATATATATATATATATATATATATATATATATATATATATATATATATATATATATATATATCTGTTGGAATGTTGCACTACACAGTAATTACTTTTAAATATACACTAAGTAGAGTGCTGATGATGAACCGGGAAGGTTCAAAACTGCAGTCCACGTAAACCAATAAAAAATCACAAAAAGTGCAGCAAACAAATAAAGTGTATATTTAAAAGTAATTACAGTGTAGTGCAACATTCCAAAAGATATATATATATATATATATATATATATATATATATATATATATATATATATATATATATATATATATATATATATATATATATATATATATATATTACTAAATATAATAATGATAAAACATGTATGAATTTGGCACCGCCGCCTATGTACAGCTTATTGATTGTCCACTTTACGAGAGATACTGACAAAGAAAGCTTAAGAAGGGGAAAACAGATTTCAAGTAAAATGAATTTTCGGTAAGCAAGCAGTGAAAGTTTTTGTCTTGTTTGAACCAGCCTCAATCGACCAGGCCGAGTACCTGCACGCAAGATAGACGCAGTTGTAGTAATCAAACTTTAAAAAAATTTCATCCTCAGATGACGTTAAGTTGGTAAAACGTCGTCAGGTTTTAAAATGTGTTATGCTGATCTGTGTTCTCCAACTGCACTTATTTTTGGTACTTTTTGACCGCTTAGCAAAAAAATATTTCAGCGCCCATAATATTTAGTAATTTTTTGTGTGTCATACAAAACCCTGTCTAACACCTCCCAGAGACTTACTTAGGACCAAATATTTTTTATTCAATATATTAAATACTTAATATTTTTTATTTAATATATTAAATACTTAATATTTTTCATTAAATATATTAAATAAAAATATTTGGTCCCAGCTAAGTCTCTGAAAGGTGTTAGGTGGGGTTTTGTATGAAATAAAAAACTGCTAAGTATTATGTCATACAAAACCCCGCCTAACACCTTCCAGAGACGTACCTGGGATTTTTTATTTAATATATGAAATAAAAATATTTGGTCCTAGATGAGTCTCTGGAAGCTCATATGCGGGGTTTTCTATGACATATATACATCTATAGATCACTCATTTCTCCAACCCAATAACGAACTCGTTGATTGTTATAAGTACTAGATCCTTTATTTCTATAGTATTCGTCAGGATCACACTCACGCACATATTCAAAACGCAAGCACAAACACACACACAAACAAACATGCATACATATGTCTCTGTGTGTTTGTGCTTGCGTGTATGTTTGTGTGCCAGCCTGCACAGGTACGTGTGTGTATGCGCGCGTATGTTAGTGTGTGGCCGTCAAAGTTTACACGGTTTTAAATGAGAGTAATATTTAATTCTTGCAACAACACCCATCTCAGATGTTTGGATCTAGACTTTTAGGTTTTTGGTTTGGATCAGCACTCCCGTTTTCAAGAATGTAGGAAGTATCAGGAGATAGTGTTTACTAAGGCCATAATTTAAGTGATAAATAAGGATTGGTTATGTTTTTTTCAGTTCCATTTTTCGGCCCCAATCTACGTTCTACCCGGACCTCACTAGAAATCGTCTCCTAGGTCGCATGGTATTCAACAACGGAGTGGCCTATACAAAGCACTCTGACGAGTGGGCAGAGTGAAGGCTTTAGACAACATTATTGTCCATATACGTTCGAACCTTCTTAAAAACAGTTACAAATAAAAAATTACAGTTTTTGTTAGGTTTAAGCACGTTTTGAGACTCCTCCTATCAAAGATTGAGAAACGCAGAATCACTGGCTCTAAACAGCATGGTATATCAGGACATTTTACCAATTAAGGCGGAGCAGAAAGTAACAAGAAAAAAGGGAGTAACAACCGCTGGTGGAAACAACTGACCCCATTGATACTTGAACCTGTTTTATGTGATTAACTATTAGTAATTAATATTACCAACTAAGGTATTAAGATATGCCTGGTGTGCCACTGTGGTAGAATACAAAACCAGCTTCAACCCTATTAGCTCTCATAATTTTTGCTTCCAGAGACAGCAACATGACATTATTTATAGTTATTGTAAGTAAAACAAAACAGCGAAAGAGACACAAAAGCTCTTGTGTTCTGAAAATATGCTCCTATAATTTAAAATTCGTTCCATCACTTTAGCACTGTTACTATTTCAATACTAAATTCAAACAATTTCAATTCATTCCTTGATTGAAGAAAATTATTTTGAAATGGCGTAGGCACTAGCTTTAAAGAAATTAGTTGTATAGTTCTTATTTTTGAAGGCGAGATGACAAATTTTTGGAAGAGGGAGACGGTTTTATAGAGAATCATAAGATATGTATATTAGATAATCTATATATCACCATTACTCTTGACCATTAAAAATTCTGTAGGCCATTGTATCAAACTCAGTGAACTTAAGGTATTAATTTAATACCAAAATTGGTCCCTATTCGGAATCAAAATTATTACATTTATCAGTTTTTTAAGAATTGTTTAAGGTTCATAGAGAAACTAGTTACTTGTTAAAAGACCCTGTATGTGCTAGGATATAAAAACTTACCATTACATACTTCCAAGACTATGAATACCAAGTTCACTCACTGATGTAATAATCAAATTTTCTACGTAAAGTTAAGGTTACGAAACAACCTTTTCACTCTGGTCAGTGTGAGGAGAGTTGTGTGGATGTTGCACGTCCAAAGTACTGTAAACTACACAAAGAAATACCACATGAGAAGTCGATATCCACTACAGGATACAGTCCACGTAATTGACTTGAAAGAGAACTTGTAAATGTAGCACAATCTAATATACCAGATTCCAGATGTCTCAAAAGTTGCACATACTGTTTGATACAAGTACCTACTTCCACAAAGTTATTTTAGCAGCCATGAAGAACTACTTTACAGTATTGTCGCACACTGTTGGTGAATGAGAATGTCGCTCTTATAGGAGGCGTTTAACTGGCTAAGACGTATAGCTTGGCACGTCTTAAAGTAGCCAAATAAAAGCTTGTTGAATTTAAAATTCTTTTACATTGAAAACTCAATTTATTTATATAAAAGAAATACCTGTGTAATATATGATTAAATAATAACTTACCTGCTTTTTCCAGCATAAACACTTACACATTTAGAATATTTAAAGTTTAAAAGTTCTAATTAACTTTTAAAAATGGTGTTTAAGATCATAAGAAGCCGTTAAACTGATAACCTGAAACATCTTTAAACTTTGAAAGGCAGACAGTTTATACGTTTTTAGTTGGGGATACTTATTATCTCCTTTCTGGAATTATATATTAAAATAAAATAAAACAAATAACATTGTTTGTACTAACTGCACCTCAGCAACAATCAACGTGGACCTAATGGATCTGATATGTGAGGAGAATCAGGAACCTGCTGCTTTTGATTGATCGCTGCAGGATAAATTTTAATTAGTCAGAGTTTACTTCTCAAAAAATGTTTTTAAGCATTACCTCAGTATTAAATGAACAAATTGATTTACATTATTAGTGTAAATCAATTTGTTCATTTACTTATGTTGACAATAGACTTACGTCAAGTATCTAATTTGTATGTACAACACAGTACGGTACATTAAGGCAGATCATAAATTCTAGTCGAAATTTAAAAAAAACATGATTTATTAATTAGCGCGTTGGGTTGTAGTTAGCTGCTAAGTACGACAGCGTACAAATTATACCATCTTATATACAAAAATTTTCGAATAAATGACAATTGAATATTGTTTACAAAAAATAAACCAAAACTCATTAGCCTATCAAATACAACCGTTAAAGTAAGTTTAGAACTGCTATTTACTGACTTCTTGGCAATATGTAAGTCTAGGTAGACTTTTTTGTGTGTGTACATTTTGGATTATTTTGCTGTTTAACTAAATTTTGGGGTTTGTTAACGGAGACCTTGGACCCTATATAAACACATACAAAATAATCCACTGGTGTTTTCTATTGGTCCTTGCGAGCTATTATATCGGTCCCCGCCTATCACCTCGTCCTAGCAAAGTAAAGTGCAGGAAATATTAAACAGTGCGCGTATACTCTAGGGGTGCGTCATCTTGCTGAAACCATATAGTATCCTCTGAAGGGTCAGGATCATTTTCGTAAAAAAAAATTTCTGCAAGAGCTGGAACAAGGTCAGTTTGCAGAAACTCTAAATATCATTTTCCAGTGAGAGTTCCTTTAAAGAAGAAAGGCCTTATTATTCTTCTATTATCTATTCCAGCCCACACATTTAATTTCTGCTGGCGTTGAGTATGTACCTCCACCATCCAACGAGGAACTACTCGACTCCAGTATCTGGAATTGAGACGGTTCACCGTGCCATGGAGCCAAATCCTGGCCTCATACTGAAAAAAAAATTTGCCAAAGTTGGTACGACATTATTTTAAAGCAGTGGTGATTAACTTTTTCTATCCAAATTGCCATCAGTGAAAAAGGGACCAACGACATAGTTTATAACTAGTCCTATCCATACACTAACGTCTCCACGGCATTGCGTATGTTATTCTTACATTCAGTGTGGATTTTCTTTAGAAGAGTAGCCACAATTTTGACAACTAACAAGGCCGTGAAGTACAAAACTGCACTGGACAGAAAACAAAACAGGTTCTAGTTGGATAACATTATTATCTAACAATTACGTTCTTCTATTAAAATCGTCTTTCATGTGCTCCTGATTTTGTATCAATTTATAGAGATGCAGTTTTTTTTTCAAAATTCTAATAATCGATGTATGGCTAACCTACAATGTTGTGGCTGCTTGTCGAGTTAAAGTATGTGGCTTTTCCTCAAACTCAAGCATTGCATCTAATTTGGTATCATTTCTCAGTGCATTAGAAGGTTTTTTTTTACCTGGCCTAATGTGCAAGCAAAATTGCGTTTTAATTTTACTAATTGTCCCTTAGAATATAGGCAGCAAATCTGAAAATTTTTCTTGAAATAGACTAGCAACTTCGATCTTCGATCGCGTTTTGTTTCCGTAACCAATCATCTGAAGGTATGTTATTTTATGCATTTTTGTTAAACAAACCATGTTTATGAATTACAGTTAACATCTGTTGTGCGGTTATAACCACACAGCAAGTTGCTAAGGTGTTTTAAATAAAACTAACATTGCCAACAATGAAACATGTTGATAAATTTGTATCTCTTTTTTCAATTGACCGTCCAAAAACCGCACTGGAATAGCTTTTGCTTGCTTTCTTATTATTAAGAATAACGCGCGATTACTTATAAATTTTCTTGTGCATTGTAGAGAAGTTTGTCAGTCAGATAAAACTATTTTTGTTGTTGTTAATTTTTGCAATAAATTTTAATACCAGCGCATTGTTAAATAGAGATGGAAGAGATGTTTTAAATGAGCTAGCATAAGCCCCTACTACCTAACTAAAAAAATGTGGGTGGCAACTGTCACTAGAAGGGGTGCAGTTTTTGCATTGCAAGGTGTAATTTTTTAATCTAAAATTCACCTGTTTCGGGATTTTGTATTAAGATGCACAATAATTAAGATACTAAATTTATTGCATTTGGCTCACTATATGCATATTTTCAGGTGTAAATATCTTTTTAAATTTTATCAAGCGAGTTTACAAGTAATTAAATACAGTTTTTACCTAAATACTTTCTACCTCCTCTAAAATAAATCTTCAATTAGGTAAGCCGCAGTTGCTCTATATTTCATTATTCAGAAATTACTGTGTATAATACAGCCATATGTTAACTCTGGAAGAAGGGTGGCTCCAGGGTACATCTCAAGAACTGCTTCTAAGGAATTAGCATGCAAGTACTTACTTGAGGTGTCTTGCTTAGGTTGGCTAGGTTGCTGCTGGGCCTGCACGGGCTGCACCGTGGTGTTGGACTGAGTCATCAGTGGCTGCACAGCGAGCAACGTCGGAGGATTCACGGCTGCTGTATTTCCCGGTGAGGCTGCCCACCCACCTTTCATGTCCTGTAAACAACCCCATACATTAATCAAGTGAGCTTTACAGTCGCCTCACCACAAAGCGTGCCCCAGCGGCTTTATGCGAGGTACGTGGTATTAGCTACCGCACCCATTCATATTCGTTAATTTTTAAAATGAGCACAATATGGTCATTGTTGAAACGTGGCTTTAGGGTAGATAGATTTAATTATATTTGCTGAAAGGGCTTTTATCTGAAAATGGTGAAATAACCGTTACCGTAGTTAACTACACCAAGTAATTGATTGAGTATTGTAAGGCTGAAAGAAAAAATTCTCCAGCCGACTAAAGTATAATGTGAATACATAAATGTCTTTTCAGTTAAAAAGATGGCGTTACGAGGTACGGCCTTGAAAATGAATTATAAATTGCTGTTTTTCATTTAATCTCATTTTAAGTGATTCGCTTTTAGCTTGTGTTCCTCAGAATTTTCGAACTTTCAAAAGAATGTAACAGACTGCAAGACTAACAAAAGAACGTAACGAGTAGATGTTTCGTTTAAAGTAAGTATATTCCAGAAAAGTTTATAATTAGTTCTTGAATAAAAAATCACTGCTTTTACAATATAAAGTCAATTAGTTTGACGACTTTTTATTACATAGAGGTTGAAATAGGCAAAAGTGCTTAGAAACTGCTAAAGTGGACATTATAAATATAAAAACAACAAGGGAAGATTAAAATGAAATACACTAGCCATTAAACAAACGCACTTCAGTGTCACGTTGCTGCGACCATTTAACGAGTATCTGGTCAGATGTGTGTAAATAAAATTATTTTGGTGAGATAGGAAGCCAAATTACACAGAACCATGAAAATAATAAAAAGAGTTGTAAGCTGGACACATATTTTGACATTAACATTGTCTGCATTAGTAGCTATTGATAGGTAGGTGTATGAGCAAAATTATTATATTTATATAATACGAGGGCGGGCCAATAAGTTCGTGACTTTTTGAATGAAACAGGTTTTTTGACAAAAAATCATTTTATTTCTCAACATGGTCCCCTTCGAGTTCTATACACTTCGTCCAACGTTTCTCAATTTTCTTCTCCCTTCAAAAAAATAAGATTTGTCAACGTCCTCAAACTAAGTATTTGTTTGTTGAAAACAAGAAATAATCACTCGGGGCTAAATCCGAAGAACAGGGCAGATAAGGAAGCAATTCATAGCAATTTCGCCATGGAGACTACACATGTATGCACCCTTGCATTGTCTTGGTGGAAAAGAACTTTTTTCTTGGCCAAATGCGTCGTTTTTTCTTCTAATCGTCATTGAATCGGTCCAATAAGTTGGTATAATATTTGCTATTGATTGTTCTTCCATTTTGAAGGTAATCAATGTGGATTATACCGCGTGCATCCCAAAAAACGGTCGCCATGACTTTATTGGCTGATAAACCCACCTTGGCCTTCTTCGGCGCCGATTCGCACGGAGAAACCCACTGTTTTGACTGCTGCTTGGTCTTTGGTGTATTGTGGTGAATCCATGTTTCATCCATGGTTACGAAATGGCACAAAAACACGTCCCTGTTGCGGTTGAACAACGCCAAACACTCCTTCAAAATTGTCACACGATTGCGTTGTGGTCGATTGTGAGCAAACGCGGCACCCATCTTGCGGAGAGCTTTCTCATACCCAAGTTATCATGAAAAATCAAAACCACTGAGCCATGTGATATACCTATAGCTTCCACAATCTCCCGCACTTTCAAGCTTTGATCGGCCAACACCATATCGTGAACTTTTTAAATTGTTTCGGGTATAGAGAGCTTAACTGGGCATCCAGAACGTTCGGCGTGATCTGTGCTTGTACGGCCGCAACGAAATTAAGTAAAACACTTTTTATCATGTAAATTTATGGTGCAGAGTCCCCATATTATTTATCAACCTTAGCGTTGGTTTGTGGGATGGTTTTTTCCGCAAAAAAATATTGTTTGATGAGCACACCAACTTCACTTTTTTTCCATTTTCGTTATAACTCAAGAGGTTGCCTGCTTTCAATGGCTATCTAACACAAACTAAATGACGCAGCTTGTTCAAAATTTGACATGAGTCAACTGACAGATGCTTGTTGACGGCAGCAGTGTTGCCCTTCCCGTGAAGATGCGGGACATTCAAAAAGTCACGGAATTATTGACCCGCCCTCGTACCTTAACTACGAATGATTAACGATGGGATGATGCAAGCTAATAACTATTGCAGAGTGAGTGGCCACAACTAGCTGGCTGTTGTATCGAGGTTCCTTGACTTCTTGTTTAACGATAGTCTATTTCTCCCACTGTAGCCAATCAGTGACGCCACGGAGCAGTTTCACCTCGTTATTTTTAAAATTCTGTGAACCCGTCCATTGCTGTTAGGATGGTATGGATCTTAGTCGTGTAAAAGATCAAATTGTTGACGGCAGAGACGGCAAAACGTGCAGCCATTTAACCTGCTCAAGCAGAAATGTACTGAACAAGTAAAATGATCCCCTACTGGGAGTCGAACCCACTACCGTTGGACTCATATGTACACGTTCCTACAGCTGGGCTACCGAGGGTGCATGTGAATGTTAAAATCAGCCACGGATTATTTTGAGCTACATCAAAAAGTGTTCAATCAACTGGTCCTAAATCTAAACTAATTGTATTTGTGGGTTCTCCTTGCCGATTTCTAAATTTTTCAGTTAATATAACTTGGAATCATCGTGGTTACTTTTAATATATTAATCTAACTATTACCTATATAATGCTAATGCTGCAGTTAAAACCAACTCGATTAAATTGATGTGTTTAAAATGCAACAAGATCATGACAACAGAATTGCTCGAGACACAAGATAATGTAAAGTTTTTAGGCCTAAAGATCGATTCTTAGCTAAATTGGAACGCTTATGTTGGCTACTTAACAGATAAGTTGTCAGAATTTAACTATGCTTGACGAGTCCTGCAAAGATCCAGTCGGGTCGACGCTGTCCTCGAGGTATGTTACACATACGTAAACTCAAGGATTCGATATGGGGTTACATTTTGGAGAATTTTCATGCAGACTCTTAGAGTATTCAGGATTTAGAAGTCCTTGCAGCCGTATCACGTTCAACCTGCATTATGGATGTGCTTTTAGGAAACTTTTTTTAAATATTTTGGCAAGTTTGTATACTTTGGAATGTGCGTGTTTTGTTATGGATAATCGAAGTTTATTGTCAGAGGGTGAACAGCAAAAGAAATATGAAATTAGAAGACCCTAAAATTATTATTTGGTCCATTCATAGACTACAAAAAGTATTGTTTATAATAGTGTTGTAGTGGAAACCCTTGAAGTATACAAACAAATGACAGTGCAGATAAGGGAGCTTACGACTGTAAAAATGAGAAGGACGTTAAGAGATATTTTGTTTGCAAAAGCTTATGATAATGTTGGAAATTTTTATGTTGATAAGCTTTAGCTGATTTTATGCAGTTATTAATTTTTTATATCTAATGGTGTTTATGTACTTGTTTTAAAGTTTGTCTTAATTACTAACATATTTTTGGATATTCCCGTATACTTACGTTTTATTAAAATTGGCCATTTTTTTACAATAATTATTTTAAATTGTTTGTAATGGACAAACTGATTTTCAGGTTGTGTTTGTTTTTTTTTATTAGCATATTTTTGATTTGTTTTGGATTTATATGAAAAGAAATATAGTATTATTACTATTATTATAAATGTCTAGAATCAATCATGTGTGGGAAAACGCTAGAGTTCCCTACCCTTGTGAATCTAAAAAGAGTCGGTAGGTACCCTTTCAATCTTCTTGCTATTGACCTTCGCATTTGCACAACATAGATTTACCATCAATTTTTACAAGATAATTGCCACAAGCCATAGATATCCTTTGGTGTACCCAAGAGGCTGTTTAAGTTATCAACTTTGTAGACGATTCACGCTATTATCTTTTAAGTCTTGTTTTAACTTGCCGCTACTAACTTCTTGGGTGGCTTATCGGTTGGAGGTTTCAATCTTAAAGGATTACTCAATGACATTTTTCACATACACACTATAATAATCTACGTCATGGTACGTAATAATTGGGCCATAGAGTAGCTACATTTGTCAAAATAATTTGTCATATTTAGTTAAATTCAAAATTAACAATTTAGATGAAAATATCGGCTATAAAAAACAAATTTTAGTTTGGAAGGCACTGTGAAAAGATTAAAATCAATGAAGAGTGAAGGCAAAGATTGGTTCATTAGATGGAATAAGTAGAAGCCAAACAAATTTGGTCTGTCAAAATTAGAAATATGATACATTTGGATGGAATTTTCAAGCAGTTTTTGGTAGAATTTTATTAAATTATGTTAATATACAGCACAAGCCTCAGGCTTATTTTGTAGACATGTTGCAGAATTTATGATAATAAGTAAATAAAAAAAATATTTTCTAGCAATAAAAATAATTCATATCAGACAAATATGCCCGTCTAAGAGATACAACTGGGTTTGAAGTTACTATTTATTCAGTCATTTAGGCAGCTATGGGAAAATGATATAAAAACTCTAAGTATGGGGTTTTTGGTACTGCAAAATTCGAATCAGTACTTAGCTTTTAGGTCGCTAATATTTTGGATAACCACTGTTCATCACACATCATAACTTTTGTGGATCATTCAGTAGCTACTTTGAATACGAAATCTGATAAAATCGTTATTTTAAAGTGAGAAGTGTACTCGTTTTATATAAGTAAATCGCCCTAGTTTCAAAATATACGCACTTTAATAATGCAAGCAAACATACAGATCAATACCAACATTATGACTTTCCTACCAACACTAGTATGCTTTAACTTGAAAAAACGACGCTACAACAAATTTAATGTCAAATGTATTTTAAAGACGATATTGGTAACGCTTGATTTTTAAATTAAACATTTAGCTAGCAGCTATAAAATATGTGATAAACAATGGGCAATATCAGGGTTAAGGTCGTAGTAAATTTTTAGTAACAGAAAATCCACAAGTCGTATTTAAGAACAAATTCTGGATTTTGTGCCATGCTTTAACTTACAATATTCCTTCTAGAATATATAGCAACGTCACCTAGAAAATTTACACAAAAACATTCAAAGTTTACCTTTATATATTAGCAAGAACAAAAATCAATGAAGTGAAGGTTAGCCGCTATGTAAAAGCTTTTTAGAGGTACTTCAGAGGATTGAAGGCGTGTAAGCCAATCACAAGACAGAATACTCCGTACTACCGAGTGCAGTAAAAAAGGCTGATCTTCAAGCATTTCAACAGGCAGAGACGGCACTTGAGAAACGACCGCGGTGTAGTAAGTCAAAAAACAACAAAAGAATAGTTCAAGGAACGCTTTGGTCACTTACTGAAATCGCAAAGTTATCGTGCTCCAGTCACTGGTCACATTCTGCTTGCAGACGTTACAACTTCCGAGGATGCCCTTACTATTGCTAAGCATGATATATATTTTTCTAAGTAAAGCATAACTGAGTAATGTTCTCCAATGCTTCAGGCCTTCTTCTTAGCTGCGGTCTTCCGATATATGTTTGTAAATTTTATCGACCTGTTTTTTGAGGCGAAAGCTAGATTTAATTCCACGAGAGGAACGTAATACCCTCTTCTCTATTCTAAACGATTACCCATATGTCTCTCATTAAGTGTTTTTGCCTGTTTCAGCAAATTTTTATTTAAAAAAATTCGCTAATAGAGAGGTCTTGGTGAGATTTTAAAAAAAAATTTCAAATGAGCGCGAATTTGGTCCCCTGGAACCCGAAACAAGGTCCATAAAAGTTTTTATACGTTTATATATATATATATATATATATATATATATATATATATATATATATATATATATATATATATATATATATATATATATATATATATATAAATATGTCACCCTATCTAATTACGCCGCCCTGTATATCACAACAAATACCACGATATCCGTTCCGATATCGTCCACTCAGCAGTGACATCGACCTCAGGCGGTCACAGACTTCAACTGGAAACCGCATAATAATCAATCTTAGTTTATAAGTATCAGTTATGTTAGAATTAGGACCATTCTTCACTTGACCACGATTAACAACATTCATAGTTCGTTAGTTGTAACTTGTAATTAATCACTTTGTTATTTAATTGTACTTTTTGGGTTTTAAATAAATTTATTTTTTATCATAAAGCAAAAGGGCCTTATTTAACTGGCGCTGCGAACAGGATCCAGTAGCGACGTTTTGGCAACCTAAAAGTAGCAAAATTGTCGGTAGTTTTTGAACGTTTGTGCTGGAAGAACTATCCAAGAAGAAAGAGCAAGGGCGTTGGAACAAAAGCCATAGATGACCAACAAAGCAGTTTCCCTTCTGTAAGTTGATCCATTTCTTTCATTTACTATGCAATTGTATCTTTTATGTATTGCAAATTTCATTTTTCGTAAATACAAATTATTTTTAGTATTCACAAAGCTTTTCTTTGGCAATACTTATATTTAAGGCATCATACAAATCTTTTTTTTTTGTTGTAAATGCCCTATAATTGATTATTAATAATATCACAAAGCTATTTTCTTTCGTGATACCTATTATAATTAATATTTCTTTAACAGCATTAACAAATTTTCTTTTAATTCACTACATACAAGTCTTATTTTTCAAACGAATAATTATTGATATTATTACAAGGTACTTTGTCATAATACAAGTTATAAAGAAGAGCATTTTTATTGTATTTTCAAATTTATTTTTAAGAAAATAAAGGAAATAAAGCAGAATTATTTTTATACATCTTAACACATTTTAGCATACTGTTGCGTTTTCTCCGGGTTCTGGATAAGTGAGACTTTTAATTTTAACAAAACAACTTTATTTACACTCTAAATATGGATACAATAAAATTTCTAGAATGTCTCTCTCACAAAACACTTAATTTACTGTCTACAATTACTAATCTCCACACAAGTCTCTACACTGGTACTACAGTAGCTACTCTCTTAACACTTTACACTGCTTCTTCAAGTCACTACCACATTCTCTTACTGAACTGAACTAACTCGGGCTGGCTTGCTTTCGCTTTTATATACTCGCCGTACCTTCCCCTCCTTTCTAGAGCGTTCCATTCCAGAACGTTCCAGGACCTTCTTTTACTAGAAGGTTCTGTGAATACAGATCGGTCCCGTGTGTATACAGGGGGATGTATATACAGGATGATCCAAATGTGGTCACCACTCCTATGTTACACAAGAGGTGTTTCTCGAACTATAAGATCTCTCTGCGTATACAGGGTGTAAGGGTTTCTCTGCGTATACAGGGTGTATATACAGGGTGTTCGGAATGTGCAGACCTCAGTTATCCGTTCCGACGGGGTGGTAACTTCGTTATTTCTGGTCCTAGAGGGTTGAGACTTCGCCCGTGGGGGGTCACCCCAGACACCCCCAGGGGAGGCGGGGAGGCGGTGTTGCCAGATTGTGCAAAAATTCCCAGATGTTGGGGAAATTCTGGAGATGTGGCAACACCGCACCTACGTCTATTGAAGTGCTTTGTAACACTGCCCCCCTCCTTAAGACTGTTCGTCCCGAACAGTATTTACCGGCCGCCAACTTGGGGGTTCGTTGCCCCGATAGGGACTCAACCTCTCTATGTGAACAACTTTGGGTTTAGTTCTTGGAGACAGCTGGATTCTGTAGACTAGGTCGTTAATTTTCTTAGTCACCAAGTATGGCCCTTCCCATGGTTTCTGAAGTTTGGGACTGAGGCCCTTTCTCCTTGTTGGTTGGTACAGCCACACTGCATCACCTTCCTTGAATGTATGGGGTGTTGCTCTGCGATCCAAGCGCATCTTCATCCGGTCACTGCTTAAGAGGAGCCTATCTCTGACACATCTGTGTATAGTGCGCAGTTTTCTTTCTAGGTCGGCGACATACTCAGGTAACGTAGCTAGGTCCGCTATGTCCTCGTTCGGTGGTGGTCTCGTCATGTCGATTGGTAGCCGCATCTCTCTGCCGGTCAACATCATGGATGGAGTGTAGCCGGTAGATTCATGCTGAGAGCTTCTGTAAGCTAGGAGGAACAGAGGTATCAGCTTGTCCCAGGTTCTCTGATTCTCGTCAACAAACATAGCAATACTGATTGATGGTCCTGTTATGCCGTTCTACCATGCCGTCTGATTGAGGGTGGAGTGGCGTTGTTCTCGTTTTCTTTATGCCTAGCAAGTCCATTAGGCTCTTCCAGACCTCTGATTCGAAATTCCGGCCCTGGTCGGTGTGAATCTCCAAGGGTACGCCATGCCGTGATATGACATTTTCCATCAGGGCTTCTGCTACGGTCGTTGCCTCTTGGTTGGGGATCGGCGCAACTTCAGGCCATTTCGAGAAGTAGTCCATCGCCACCATTATGTATCTGTTCCCAGACTCTGTGATGGGAAAAGGTCCTGCGATGTCTACGGCAACTCTCTCCCACGGTGTACCTGAGATGTACTGCATCATTTTTCCTCTGGATCGGGTCTTTGGTCCTTTCTTTGAAGCACATTGGTCACACCTTTTGCACCATTCTTCCACGCTTCTTCGGCAGTTTATCCAATAGAAGCGGTCTCTCACTCTGGCAAGAGTCCTGTTGACCCCAAAGTGGCCTCCACTTCTACTATTGTGTAACTCTTGAAGAACACTGTCTATGCACTCACTTGGCACAACGGTCTGGTATATACAGTCTCTACCATCGGCAGTTTCCCATTTTCGAGTGATCATGTCATTCTTTAGACACAATGAGTCCCATTGTAGCCAGTAGCCTTTAACCTCCGCCCCAAACCGGGACACATCATGCCACTCAGGTCTTTTCCCTTTTTGTAGCCATTCTCTAATATTTTTCAAGTCTGGATCTGTCTTCTGTGCGTCTCTGATGTATTCAAGATTTACGTCTAGATCGGTATTATTCTCCTTTTCCGTCACCAGTTGTTTGATCTGATGAGTTACTTTATCGATCTCTTTGTTCTCTTGTCGCTCGCAAAATTTACATTCATGCACTGAACATGGTCTTCTTGACGGCTGTCTGCATTGGCGTGACTTCTTCCTCTTCGATGTTCAATCCGGAAGTCGTAGCTCTGCAGTTTCTCTATCCATCGGGCTATCTGTCCTTCGGGATTTCTAAAGTTCAGAAGCCATTGCAGAGCCGAGTGATCTGACCTCACGCGGAATGTTCTTCCGTACAGGAAGCTGTGGAAATGTTCGATGGATCTTACAACTGCCAGCAGTTCTTTCCGGGTTACACAGTAATTTCTTTCTGCTTTTCCGAACGTTTTGCTGAAGTAGCCTATCACAACTTCTTCTCCGGCTTGGAGCTGTGAGAGTACTGCCCCAATGCCATACTGGGAAGCATCGGTGTCCAGTATAAACAGTCCTTCGTCCTGAGGATAAGCCAGCACAGGAGCAGTGAGAAGACGATGTTTGAGCTCTCTAAAAGACTCTTGGCAATCTGGTGACCAGATGAACTCGGCCTTATTTTCAGTCAGGCTATGCAGAGGTTTCGCAATGCTGCTGAAGTACTTCACAAAGCGTCGGTAATAGCTGCAAAGTCCCAGAAAACTTCTGACCTCATGTTTGTTCTTCGGCACAGGCCAGTCTCTTACTGCCTTTATTTTCTCTGGATCGGTTTCTATCCCTTTCTCAGAAACGACATGTCCAAGGAAACTCACTTTCTTCTGGAAGAGGACGCATTTCTTGGGATTGAGTTGCAGATTGGCACCTCTCAGCCTGGAGAAGACTTGCTTCAGATTCGACAGGTGTTCATCGAAAGTCCTTCCAATCACCATGACATCGTCAAGATACACCAGGCATGTTTCCCATGTCAGTCCTCTCAGCACTAACTCCATTAGTCGTTCGAAGGTGGCAGGAGCATTACACAGGCCGAATGGCATGACCTTGAATTGGTACAACCCATTCCCGGTTGAAAAAGCAGTCTTCTCCTTATCCTCTTTATGGAGTTCTACTTGCCAGTAACCACTTTTCAGGTCTAATGTAGAGAACCACTTTGATCCGGCCAAAGTGTTCAAAGTGTCGTCGATCCGGGGCAGGGGATAACTGTCTTTCTTGGTGACATCATTCAGCTTCCTATAGTCCACGCAAAATCTCATAGTGCCGTCTTTCTTGGTGACCAAAACTACTGGGGACGACCAAGGACTATTAGACTCCTCGATCACACCATCTTCCAGCATTTCGTTAACCATCGCCTTGATTTCTGATTGCTTGGCAAAAGGCAGTCTTCTCGGCGGCTGTCTAATTGGTCTTGCGTCGCCAGTATTAATTCTGTGTTGCACTAGACTCTTACGACCTGTGATTTTCTCTTGAGCGAAAATATCGGCCTCCTCCAATATGAACTTCAGGGCCATTTCCATCTCCATGTTGTTCAATTGGCCCCATGAACTCTTGAACCGCTCTACTATTTCTACTGGCAGTCTTCTGTCTAATGAAGTGGGTGTCACGTTTCTTGACAACGTCACTCGGTCAATGGGCTCGCAAGTGGCGATAACCTCACCTTTCTTCAATGTGACTCTGTTAGTTTGCACGTTAGCCACTCTTATGGGTATTGTCTTCTTCGGGTCTACTAAGCATCGTGCGACGAGGGCACCATCATGTCTATCTTTAAGGGGCTCCGCTATGATAGCAGACATACCATCAAGTTTCTCCTCTAGCCTGGCTCTGACAATCTTCTCACTGTTACCAGGAATCCGTGTATCCTCGTCGACAATAAGTCTCACCCTGGGATTAGCTTCGCCTGCTGTTGGAGATAAATACAATTCTTCGTTACCGATTCTCAAGATCTTATTCTGGAAGTCTACTGAAAGGACATCGAACTCTTCCATTAAATCCAGGCCCAGAATAAATTCGTCGACGATTTCTGCGACGACAGCCCTTACCTGTAGCTCAGTACTGCCCAGCCTAATGTAAACAGTGGCCTCTCCATGCACGGGTATTCTATCTCCTTTTGCCGTCTCCAACACAGGCTGTTTGTTGGTAGTGAGTGCCGACTTGTTTGGCAACATGTCTGGACGTACAACGGATCTAGTGGCACCAGTATCGATGGTGAAACTGCATTGTCTTCCGTGTATGCTGCCAGGTATAACGAGGCTCTCGCGGTAGCGTCGGATAGTGGAGACCTTGACTTTGGGGCCTTGGGACTCGCACGCCAGCTGCCGCCCCCTTACACTGGCGTCAGGTCGTTTCCCTGACGCCGCTCACTGTTGGTATATTCTTGTCTTCTGCGAGCCACCTGTTGGGTTTGTGAGCACTGCCTACTTATGTGCCCTTTCCTACCACACTTGTAGCATTCTATGTCTGACCAATCTGCTTTCGTCCTACGTGCCCCAACCGGTGCAGTGAGCTTGCTTATGGCTTCTTTTAACAACTTCATTTCTTGCCTTAGTTCCGCTGTTGTGTCTGCAAAGTCCTCTATCTCCTTCACTTCGCGCAGCCTGTTGCGGCGAGGTTGAGATGCATTCTTCGCTGCTTCAAATTCCAAGCCATAAATTACGCAGTCTGTAAGTGTTTTGAACCTTCCGAGCCTTAAAGCTTGTTGCATTTCATTGTCAAGTACCCCATCGATGAAGGTCTGGACGGTGATCTGGTTGACAAATTCTTCTGGGGCTTGGGGATATGCCAGTCGCACAATTTTCTCCACTTCGGCACTAAATTCTTGCAGCGTCTCATTTGGCTTTTGGACCCTTGACTTTAGTTGTGTCTGGTAGACCTGGCTCATGTACCTGTTACCATATCTCAAATCTAGGGCCTGTATCACTGTTAAGTAGTTTTGCTGTTTCGACTCCGGGATGTTCTGGAGGATTTCTAGGGCTTTACCTCGAAGTGAGAGAATTAGAGCAGTTGCTGCCTGTTGTTCGCTCCACCCATTGCTGAGAGCTGCCGCCTCAAACTGCCTCCTGTACATGGGCCACGATGTTTCTCCGTCAAAAGTCGGCGGCTTCAAGGTTCCATGAGGCTGCTGCACGATTGGCATATCTTCTTCCGGCCGATTTTGCACTGGGGACATTCCAGTAACTCCTCTTGGTTGAGTTCTATCAGTCTGGCCCATCACCTGTTCTGTCAGTTCTCTATGTCTGACTTCTGTGCCTTTCATCATCATCTTCATTTGTTCTTTCAACCCTTCAACTTCTTCCCATCGTTTGTTCCAATCCTCTGTTGCATTTTCCACTTTACTGTTCACCTTTTCTATTTGTCCGTTGATCTGTTCAATTTCTTCTTTTACATCGATTCTCATATTGAGGAACATACTTCGAAGGTCTTCTTTATCTTCTTGTCGCCTTCTCTCGTCTTCTTCACGCCGTCTTCTTTCATCTTCTTGGCGCCGTTGTTCGTCTTCTTCGCGCTGCCTCTTGAGGTCTTCTTTATCTTCTTGCCGCCGTCGTTCGTCTTCTTCGCGCCGTCTTCTTTCTTCTTCTTGTCGTCGTTGTTCGTCTTCTTCGCGTTGCTTTTTCAGTAAGTCCATCAACTCTTTGATTTCAGCCATCTTGTCGTAGTCAGTCGATCTGGTGTTTACCATTTACAGCTAGCTTAGTTGTCCACTTCTTCACTCACTTATCCCACACTTCTGACACCAAATTGTTGCGTTTTCTCCGGGTTCTGGATAAGTGAGACTTTTAATTTTAACAAAACAACTTTATTTACACTCTAAATATGGATACAATAAAATTTCTAGAATGTCTCTCTCACAAAACACTTAATTTACTGTCTACAATTACTAATCTCCACACAAGTCTCTACACTGGTACTACAGTAGCTACTCTCTTAACACTTTACACTGCTTCTTCAAGTCACTACTACATTCTCTTACTGAACTGAACTAACTCGGGCTGGCTTGCTTTCGCTTTTATATACTCGCCGTACCTTCCCCTCCTTTCTAGAGCGTTCCATTCCAGAACGTTCCAGAACCTTCTTATACTAGAAGGTTCTGTGAATACAGATCGGTCCCGTGTGTATACAGGGGGATGTATATACAGGATGATCCAAATGTGGTCACCACTCCTATGTTACACAAGAGGTGTTTCTCGAACTATAAGATCTCTCTGCGTATACAGGGTGTAAGGGTTTCTCTGCGTATACAGGGTGTATATACAGGGTGTTCGGAATGTGCAGACCTCAGTTATCCGTTCCGACGGGGTACAAGTTGGTAACTTCGTTATTTCTGGTCCTAGAGGGTTGAGACTTCGCCCGTGGGGGGTCACCCCAGACACCCCCAGGGGAGGCGGGGAGGCGGTGTTGCCAGATTGTGCAAAAATTCCCAGATGTTGGGGAAATTCTGGAGATGTGGCAACACCGCACCTACGTCTATTGAAGTGCTTTGTAACAATACAATCACTTTATTTTAAAGAAACTGCCACACGTAATAGAGTATTACAAGTTTAGCAGGAAAGGAAATTAAATACACTAAGTAAAACAATTACTACTGCATTTAACAGATATCTCTCTGATATCTCTCACGTAAAAATTGCTCATTAATTTAAAACAGTAATATATAGTGATATACGATTTCAGTAACAACTCGTACAATTCTCCACTGTAAGTAAAACACTTTAGAAAAAACAATTTTAACGGCAATATTTTAAAGCATAAAGGTCTTATACAGTTATAATATTTTGCACCGCATTAATTAATCTTTTAGTTATAATTTATTTATTACTTTAGAGTTAAACATTCATTTTTAAGATTGATTATTATTCTATTAATTACAAATTTTATCCACTTATTACAAACAAATTTATACCCTTATTACCCTGTAATTAATATTAAAAAAATCTCCTTTATATCTCATAATACATTACATGAGCTTTCCTGAAAGGTCTCCCATAAAATTTACCCGAATTCCAGAAACAATCTTGCGAAATTTAACCCCAGATTGACTCATTTTTAATTCATCAGAAACCCCTAATTTCCAAAACATGTCAGAAGCATCAATCACCCAAATCTGCCAAGCTTCGGCCATGATACCTGAATACAATGGCGGACAAAAACAATTAGCATATATCCTGAAGCAATGCTGCACTTATATCCTATGTTACAAAATTACGTTAATTTAAAGGTACAACTAGACAAATCCGAATTCCTTAGAAAGGAAGTTGAGTTTTTAGGACATATCGTCGCAAAAGACCAGGTAAAAGCAAATCAGAACAAAACAAAATGTATAAAAATTTTTCCTATACCCAAGTCTCAAAAAGAATTCAAATCATTTCTCAGTGTGATAGGCTATTACCGCCGCTTCATTAATAATTTCGCAAAAATCCTATTCCCCTTAACCAAATGCCTTAAGAGAGACTCTAAAATTGACATTAGCGACACAGATTACGTAAATGCCTTTAGACAAGCCAAAGAACTTATTACAAATTTACCTATACTGACATATCCAGACTTTACAAAAACTTTTCACCTGACTACTGACGCTAGTAATATCGCTATAGGAGGCGTTTTGTCACAAGACGACAAGCCCATAGCTTACTATAGTCGCATACTAAATTCCGCTGAAAGAAACTACTCAACAATTGAGAAGGAACTCCTTTCAATAGTCGAAAACACTAAGCACTTTAGGCCTTACCTTTTTGGAACTAAATTTACGATCGAAACCGATCATAAACCACTTGTATGGTTTTTTTCTATTAAAGAACCAAATTCACGTTTAGTGAAATGGCGTTTGAAATTAGAAGAGTTCGACTACGAAATTAAATATAAAATAGGGAAAGAAAACGTAGTAGCCGATGCTTTATCTCGTGTTGAAATTAACTTAGTTGAGGACGCCCATAATCTAGCATCAAATTTTTAATAATCTGGATCCTTCAGAACTTAGAGTATTGAACGACGACGATCTTAGAGATCTAGGTATTAACACGCAAGAAGACTAATGACATTCTGACTCACAAACACAACACACTTCTGCAAAAAACCCCGTCTTTACTATGCCCATTTCTGAAAACCCTTTAAATCACTTTAAACATCAGATAATTATGTACTATGGCCCTCATAACGAAATAAAGACAGACAACTTATTTAAAAATAAATGCTACAGAGTGTACATCCAAAGACAACACCAACTACAACAAATGACTGACTTTTTAAAATCTTATATTATCCCTAATAATAATTACGGTATATTATTCTTGGACCCACAACTACAACATTACTTTGGAATGATAGCTTCCAATCTTTTCAATAGTTTGGTTAAAATAATTAGATGTACAAAACGCATACAAGACGTAACAAAAACTACAGAGCAAAAAGGAACGATCCAAAAATATCATGAACAAAACCATAACGGCACTAACGAGACGTACGCACAACTTAAAACAAAATTTCATTGGCCCAATATGAAAATCTAAATTGACGATTTTATTAATAAATGTGATGTATGTCTTCAAGAGAAATATAATCGTAACCCGTATAAAACCCCGTCTCAAGGACTCCTGATTACTTCTAGACCCTTCAAAGTTATACACCTCGACGTATTCAGCCTTGATAACTGCAAATTCTTAACAATTGTCGATCTGTTCAGTAAATATGCCCAAGCATATTACATTATAGATACTACGGCTCTGACCATAGTCAACAAATTATGTCACTTCTTCTCTCACCATAACTATCCTTCTAAAATTGTCTCAAATTCTAACCGAGAATTCGAAAATGTTGTACTTAAAGAGTTCTGTTACATTTTTAAAATCGATTTGCACATTACTACCCCTCAGAACCCTAATTTAAATTCGCCTGTAGAATTTTTACATTCGACACTACTAGAAAAAATACGTGTCCTGAAAATTAAAAATCCAAACGAAAGCCCTCAGTCTCTCATGATCACAGCTGTGTTGATCTATAACCAATCGATATATTCCTTAACAGGCCACTCTCTTTTCAAACTGCTCTATGGCCCATATGATGACAGACCACCTATTGATCCCCGTCAAACAGTTCTCGAAAAATACAACAATAAACGGCTAAAAGAAATAATTCCATTTTATAAGTCTATGAAAAACAAAAACAAAAAGCAACCGAGCGTCTCGAGAAACTTAATAAAACTTGAGAACAAAATATCCAAATTAATGAAGAAAACGTTGTAGTAAGAGTAAGATCAATCCAAAAGGCAGATCTCCTTTATAAAATCTATTCCGACCCTATACAATTACCCCGCAATAAAATACTTCTTCCCCATTCGAGAAAGCAAACCGCTCATCTTAATAAGACTAAAAGAGCAAGAAAGACATTTCCTTCTTTAGAGCCTGCTGTGCCTATGTCTGAGGACAGCCCTACTTCTTCAACAATAAATTTCTCCAGCTGTATGTCCGACAGCTGGTTATCATGCAACGTACTGTGAATATATCGAAGGGTTATGTCAAATGGAATGTCGAGGAAGAGCTACTTGACTTCAAAGCGATTATCAGTACTTCACCCAACTCTAATATCAAGTACTTAATTAATTTATGGTATTTTTTGGAGCTGCAGGTGCGTAACAAGAAGATAATCAAAACAAGAACAAGGTAACGTGATACAATTTTTGAGAATACAAGGCAATCAGTCAGATATTTTACACGAGCATCTGACTGCTGTTTATGGTGAAATTTTGAAAATTGCCCATATTTTTTATTAAAATTTTAGCCAAAGCAGTTTCAATATGCCACATAGTAAATTCAAAGTAACCCTAATGGTGGATGATCGTGGAGGCAACGACGGACCATGACTAAAAAGGAAGAAATGGTTTTAAAGAATCAACACAAGTTAATGGTCAGATTATGCGCATTTATCTAAAAGCATTTATTTTAGCAATTTTCTGTAAAGATTTGGGTTTAAATAAATTATAACACGTTGAATCCCAAACAAAAATTGTACAGTCAAGAAGTTTAGAAGAGAACTTGGTGCTGTGGGTCGAGATCAAGACATTTTCCTCAAGGCTGTAGTGGCTGATAAAACTGGCGACCCCCAACAAAACAATGGTCAATATTATGGTTGTGCAAAGGATCTCCATCGTTTAAAAAGCAAAGACGCATAAATCAGTATGGACTATGATGGCGATATTCTTTTGTGATAACGGCGCATTATGGTATTATTTCATATAGATATACGAAGTAGGGATCCTTTCATATTTACCTCAGATGTCCACAAACAAACAGTAGTAAATTTGGATTTGGTTATACGCCAAAATAGTGCCTCTTATTTTGCCCAAAACATTATTATTGCAGGACAATTGCGGAGTTTCGTGTTTGGATTTCGATCAATCTTCTCGTTTAAGTCGAGTGGCAGAAACACACTTAGGAATCTTCACAACTAGTGAGGTACAAACTTGTAGGCATTGAGAAAGTTTTTAAATGTAATGGTATAATAAGACAACATAATTAATTGCCCTTAGTGAGCGGTACTTGAGTTGTGTTTTTAAATAAAGGTTTTTTAAGGCGTCCAGTTTATAAATTCTCATACAATATTCTAATAAAAAATAAAAACGTAAATTTTACATACCACGTAGTAAACGACCGACGTTGGAAAATGAAAAAAGAAGCAGAATCACCCCAAAAACTACAAAATGATACGAGAGAGTTATGCGCTATATACGTATTTCGACAATCAAGTTGTCCTCGTCAGTATCTGTCGCTAAACTAACAGTATGGGCAAAATTATCCTATTTATATACCTAAACTATTTAGACTACAAATGATGCAATACCAGTGATGCAATACCGGTGATGTAATACAGTATGATATCGAGTACTCCAGTACCAAATGATGCAACATTAGATGATGTAATATAGGGTACAAGGACTATCGTTATGTCAGTGGGTAGGCCTAACCGGTTGTTTTCTCGATGTTGAAAGCGACCGTGAATTATTTCGTGCTATTTTAATGAATGTTGAATTGACTGAACCAATGTCTGACCTCAGGAAACATTCACAATGTTTTATTGTCTACTCTAACTTTAAATTAACCGACATGCGTTTTATGTATGGTTATGCAAACTAAACTGCCTGAAAATCGCTACGTCATCATATTGACCTTTATCTTGTTCGCCAAATTCATTCAGTACTTTTGTAAGACTACACCCAGTACTACATGATATCAGTTCATTTGGCAAACAGTTCCATTATTTCAGAAGGCCGAGATCCGTGTCCGGATCTAAGGAAAAAGAAGCACCGAGTGATACTGAGAGCCCCAATATTGCTCTTAGTATTCTTTTACTGATGAGACCGGGTTCACGCCTAAAGTTTTATTTTACACAATCTGCATGTGTCTGTCAACGTAAATCCCCATATTATAATGGATTCTAGACATTAGGTACGGTCTGAATATTTTGATGGTTATTTTGAACGACTGGTTACTAAGTCTGATTGGTTTGTTAACCGATTAGCAGGCGATTTTTACATAAAATTTCTACAAAACACACTTGATGATCGCCCAGACGACATTCCTTTGAACTTAAGGCAACAAACGTAGCTCCAACACTATGGCGCTCCGGCTCATTTTCCGTTGGCCGTTAAGCCCATTTACATAAATCTTTTGAACGAAGATGATTAGGGGAGGGCAGACCTGTATTATAGTCTGCAAGATCGCCCGATTTGAACCCTTTTTTTGTTTCTTTTTTTTTGTGGGTGTTTTAAAGTTTTAGTGTGGAACTACGCGTGCAAATGATCTTAAGAAGCTCTAGCGATGAGCAAATTAAGAATTTCACAGAACCGGTGACACTGTGGAAGTTTTTTGAAAGACCTCGAAGTTACTCGTGAAGCAGATGTCGTCGCTGCCTTAAAGTGGAGGAAGGACAGTTTAAAGATCTCATTTGAATTTTTTCTTTTCTTGTTTCATAAAGCGGCATCGTCTGTTAACTTTGTACAAAAGCTGTTTATTTGCGGACCCATATTCATTCAGACTTGCTTACATAATTTGGGCCATACTATTATACTATATTACCCCTAATGTTTGCGCCACATTTTTTCACACCTCGCATATGTATATATATATATATATATATATATATATATATATATATATATATATATATATATATATATATATATATATATATATATATATATATTTCTTTATTTCCTTAAGTAACTTTTTTGGAAATGTATCGATTCATATTATGTAAAATATAACGGCCTAATGCTGGTTTTAGATTTTATATCAGGTGTTTTCCTGGAAAAATACAAAATACAATACAAAATACATATAACTAATAATCAACGGTTTTTTAACAGATATGTTAGTTTTGAAGATTTTGAGAAAACGTATTATCAGTTAGTACCCTCAAAAATATCTCGACAAAGTAAGAGAACAGGGAACTTTAACTTGCTTAAACTGCACCTTCTACAGAGTTACTTAAGCAATAGCTCGGCAAAACTGATCTCAGTTTTGTAAACAAAAATACTGAAAATAATTGTTTTTATGTATTTAGAAATCACTGACGTGATTTCATTTTCACCAATTTTTTTATTTTTATTTTGTAGATACGCGAGCCAAATTGATAATTATTTTCAGATTTTGTTACTTGTGTTTGCCTCTCTTTTATATTTGTCGCGTTTTTTAAGGCTAAATTGTCATCTATTTGTTACAAACTGTAAGAGTTTTTGCAAAATAATAATATAATGAAAATATAGCGAGACATAAATAGAAGAACTAAATAGTCACTGCTTGTTCACATATTAATTAGGTGCTGGATTATTTATAACGTAAGCCTTATCAACTTAATGTATATACAAAAGTTTGGTGCATTTCGTGATATTTTATTTGTCGGCACGAAAGTCTGCAATTTGCGAATATTAACTGTTTTTCATATCTCCAAAACTAAGAACCAAAGCTGGCTTTGTAAGTTTTAAATGCAGATAAAATGGTCCAGCGTTTATAGCATATGTGTCATAGTATTATGTTCACATATTAATTAGGTGCTGGATATTTTATAACGTGAGTTTTATCAACTTAATGTATATACAAAAGTTCGGTACATTTCGTAACCTTTTATTTGTCGGCACGAAAGTCTGCAATTTACGAATATTAACTGTTTTTCATATATTCAAAACTAAGAACCAAGGCTGGCTTTGTACGTTTTAAACGTAGATAAAATGGTCCAGCGTTTATAGGATATGTGTCATAGTATTATGCATTTATTGTACTACATATGAGATAAAAGCCACAACGACTTTGTTTCAAGTTCAGTTATTATAGTCTGGGAAAACAAAACAAGACACACCCAAAGCATATCAAAGGACATTAATAAAGTTGGTTTGGGTCTTGTAAAAACAAAACAGTACCACCAAAGCGAGTGCGTAGTCGTACCGAATTTTTATAAATTGTAAAATAATGTTTAGTGCCAAAATAAAGTTATTGATTTAATATAAATTAAAACAAATAAGTTGAAATTTATATCAAATCTAGTTGGCTAAGTTGTCCTTACAAAAAAGTAAACATAAGAAAAGAACATAAATATTTGGGTTTGACCAGTTGCTAATTTCTTAGTAGTTACTGGTGGTCAAAAAGGTGGTATGGCCTCGACAAAACTGTCATTATCCACAGATTTTACTTAGTAGTTACTCAATTCGCCTGCTTCAAATGACTGATAATTTTAGGCAATGAAGTATGCATGTATTTTATATATACTACCAATACTTAATAAAATGTTTAACCGATTTTCAAATTTAGCACGTGTTTTATAACAAATATATAAGGGACAGGCTCGCGTGAATTACAAAGCGGGTCCACTATCGGTCCGGGGATTAACTAAAAGAACAAACCCAAAGTAACTCCTGCCTATCGTAAGAGGTGACTAATCGGAGTCAAACACTGGCGGGGGTCTGGTCCAGGTGAGCCTGGAGGAAGGCGCTTATATCTCTTGGGAATTGTGTGCATCCGGATTTTGAGGCCTCCACTGTGGGCTTACAAATAGACAATTGACGTCGCTTTCTTGTTACTCGGGAGCGGGGTTCCGGATGTAATCACCTTGGGTTGAGCGTTGCGGGTATCGTGTGTCCAGACGACACGAAGCAGCTTGAGATCTCTGATGAGTGGTATACACCCGGAGTTTAAGGCGCCCACTGTGTGCTTCTAAATTGGACGGACGGCCTCTGTTAAGCGATGCTCGGGAGCAGGACCCGATGGGGTGTCGCCTTGAATCTAATACTGGTGGGTGTCGGGTTTAGACGAACCCCGAGGAGACTTTAGATATCTATGGGTGGATTACAACGGGAGATTGGATGCTGCTCGAGAGCGAGACTTCATGATACCGCTTTGAGTCAAACACTGACGGATGTCGGGTCTAGGCAAGGTTATCTCTCTTTGATGTTCGAAACTAGCAAGCTACTTCACTCAGATGGCAGTACACCTGTCAAACAAACTTTCAACCTCAAGGAAAGATCGACCCTCGCAGGGAGCTGGATTTGATGGCTGAAATTTAAACAACTAGACCTGAGCCACAATAGACCTTAGGTAGCGGTGGTGCCACTGGAATATCGCACTTACAATTAATCTAATCTAATACAAAGTGGACCAGTTATTAAAAAAAAAGTTAAAAATAGTCCGTATGTAGCTAATGCGATATGGTGGGTAATTCCAAGCTTGGGTTTTAGAAAACACTTTGTTAAACAATCAATAAAAGTTAAAAGAAATAATAATGGAATGTTTGTTTTCAAAAACTAAATGTCTACCTGTATAGTGAGGAAAATCATGCATTTCACAATATATCAGAAATGCTAAGGTTATTACATCTCTCAGTGTGTAGTAATATTTGGTATTATTTGTCAATAATACGCAAGCAACGTAACACATGGATTTCTAAATATATTACGCCTGAGTTCTGCGCCGTTTTTGTACAAAACCCAATTTTCATGTTTTGGTATTGTTCGGTATCTTAGCCCAGGATATATTTTCTTTTGCTAATGAATTTGAATAAATTGTCCGTATAATACCAATTTCTTTTATTTTGTCTTCTCCTTTCAAAAAAGTTGTATATATATATATATATATATATATATATATATATATATATATATATATATATATATATACAACTTTTTTGAAAGGAGAAGACAAAATAAAAGAAACTAAAGCTTCCATGAAACTAGAAAGTAAAAAATTACGTTAAAAATTTCATTAAAACCACAAATATTGACAACTGGTCTATTTGGGTTGCCAGACAAACTTGTTCAAACTATTTACAAGGGGAAGGTATACCCGAAAAACTGTAAACGTGGCATGTGTTTTCACTTGTTAATCACTTGGATGATTTGACTTCAACTAACCCTATCGAATCGGTTGAAAAAGGAAATTTACACACACGACCCATGTAAAAAAAGTACCCGCAGAATCACCAGAATATTTTGAACATTTAACTGTTGACCCAACTAGCTCTTCAGCTGATCACACCGCCTTCAGCCATTCCACACGAGGCGACCACTCCTTTAGCGAGCACCTACAAGGATACCACCACTGCAGCTGAAGAAAAAGGAGTGATTATCGAGACCGGTTGCGCAGCATGGTGATTGACCAATAATAATAATGGTTGAAGCAGGCTCTAGTATATATATATATATATATATATATATATATATATATATATATATATATATATATATATATATATATATACATATATATATATATATATATATATATATATATATATATATATATATATATATATATATATATATATATATATATATATATATATATATATATATATATATATATATATATATATATATATATATATATATATATATATATATATCTATTGGGAATAATTTCTGCAAAAGCACGTTCCCACCCCTTGTCTCAGGGGATGAAATTGTTTCTACCGCCCTGGGCAAGGCTGAACTTTTTGCTTTGTTGTTCGCCGGCAATTCTACTCGCAACCCATCTCTAAATGTTCAACCACCAACAGTCCCTAATGTCGCGCATAAAATGACGGATATCATTTTCAAAACTAAAAAGGTACGAAAGATGCTCTCTTTTCTTGATACCAGGAAAGCCTCTGGCCTTGACGAGATCCCAGCAATTGTTCTCAAAAAATGCGCACCAGAGCTTGCTCCTGTCCTGACTCGTCTGTTTCAGATATCTTATAATAAAGGCATATTCCCTAGTAACTGGAAAACTGCTCGAGTACAACCCATCCCCAAGAAAGGATCCAAAGCGCTTCCTAGCAACTACAGGCCTATTTCTCTCCTTTCAGTCGTCTCTAAAATGATGGAAAAGTATATAAACACCGAATTACTCAAATTTCTTAAAAAACACAGTCTAATCCACGACAGTCAGTATGGATTCCGTCAGCGCAGATCGACTGCCGACCTCCTTTCCTTTGTCACCCATTCTTGGAACAAGTCTATGGAACAACACGGTGAATCCCAGATTGTTTCTCTAGACATATCCAAAGCATTCGACCAGGTCTGGCACGCAGCGCTGCTTAATAAACTTCCGGCCTATGGCCTACCACCAAACCCTGTATGTGGACAGCAAATTTCCTCTCCAACCGGAGCAGATCTGTTGTTGTGGATGGCCATTCCTCTAAACTGTATCCAGTTAATGCAGGAGTTCCTCAAGGTTTAGCTTTAGCCCCTACTTTGTTTCTTCTCCACATCAATGACCTCCTCTCGAGCAAATCAAACCCAGTTCACAGCTACGCGGACGACAGCACCCTCCATTCAAATATACAATATTCTAAGCCTGTCTCTTTAGCCCAGTTAGATGAGGATCGCAGACTCATGGAAGGTTCTGTCTCCGTGGATCTCCAAAAAATATTAGACTGGGGAAGTAGAAATCTTGTACAATTCAACCCCACCAAAACTAAGTCTTGCTTTCTTTCTCACAAGAGATACACCAGCGCTAGACCTATCACAATGAACAACCAAGTTATTCAAAGTAATGAGTCCTTTTCTCTTGTTGGCATTTCTTTGGATCGAAATCTTAATTGTCACCAACATGTCACATCAATTGCAGAAGCGGCTGCTAAGAAATTAGGTTTCCTCTTTCGAGCTCGCAAATACTTTTCACCAGCTAATCTCCATACCTTATATACTTCACAAATAAGGCCAAACCTCGAGTATTGCTCCCACATCTGGGGTGCCGCTGCCGCTTCTACACTCGCTATCCAGGACTCCATTCAAAAGAGAGCTATACGTCTCATCGGTGACCCTACCCTCACCCAAAGGCTGCCATCCCTTGCCCACCGACGTGCCGTTGGTGACCTCTCTCTCTTTTATAGATATCTGCACGGGCACTGCTCAGAGGAGCTTTCCTCCATAGTTCCCCCACCTGCTGCCCCCAACAGATCTACCAGGGGAACAGAGCAAATGCACCCTTCTACTGTCCAGGTCACCAGACTTAGAACATCTTGTTATGCCCGCTCTTTTGTCCCGAGGACTTCCAAGTTGTGGAATTCCTTGCCGGCACATATTTTTCCTTCTCCTCCGAACCTCCAAACCTTCAAGTCCAGAATTAACAAGCTGCCTCTTTCCTCCTTGTCAACACCCACGGTGCGATAGTATTTAGGCTGTAAGCCCTCGTGGTGTGTTGTTGAAATTATATATATATATATATATATATATATATATATATATATATATATATATATATATATATATATATATATATATATATATATATATATATATAATTTAATATGTAAAGAAAGAAAGATATATTAAACTATTTGTGACTACATAACTTTGTGTATTTATTGTGAATGGGTACCACAATCACAAATGCCCACTACAACAGTATTTTTTCCTAGCAGCCGTCACCAAATCTCACAATCTCACAAGCACACCAAATGCAATTTTTATTTCAATTGAATGATAACCATCTGCACCGGTCTTTTTATACTTTCAGCAGCAATGCCGATTTCAATTTGCACAGACACACACAATTTGGTACAGCAGTGCATGACAAATTAAACAACTCTCAGCCGGCTATAAACAGGTCGCTATTTTTTTTTCTAGGAAAAATTAGTAGACGGGCTTCTGAGGCCCGGTTTATGTTAATACGAAATTATAATATATTTTTTTAAATTTCTAAGTACACCTGAATGTTTTCTTATGAAGTGTATTAAATAAAGACGTGTTTAGAGCATACCTAAATGTTCAAGTCGCTTGAAATTAGTCTATTCTTGCACAGTCCGCATCTCGGCTCATCAAGGATGGAGCTATAGTAAACATAATACAGTTTTCATCCTTCGTAAAAAGGTTTTAGCTAATCTTACAGTTGGAAATTAATTTTATTATACAGTTTGCATCTATTTTACTCAATTTTACATCATTCACCAGACATTATTAGAGCAATAGCTCATGTTTACGAAACCTACATTAGATTTTGCAAACAACTTTATATTACCAAGCTGCTTTTAGATTTTATTGAAGTACAACAATATACATTTTATTTTTTAACCCACCTTATTGATTGAAAATCAGACTAAAAATTGAATAACTTCAAAACTGTGTAAACGTGTTAACCAAACTGAGGCTTAGCTTTTATGTTAGAAGACATCAGAAATAATGCCTATATAGTGTATTTTACTTGAATTAGGCATACATAAAAACACGTTTTTTAAATAAGCACTCCTTTCCTCTTATTGTCAACAGTGTTTGATCAGATACGTAAAATACAAATTAATGCTAGTGTTGCGGAGGGCTTTGTTTTGGCTCTTACACTTATTCTTTGCGTATAAATGACCTTCTGTTAACAGCTAACAATCTGCTACACAGCTTCACTGATAATAGCAATTTTAGTATACATTCTCATAGACTCGCGCCATATCTGCTACTATAGCCCCTTGTCAATGAGAGTTGGAATCACGAGCTTCCTAATGATGACGCGTCTAAGATTCTTAACCAAGGCTCAATGTCTCAAAAAGGCAGAATAACATATTACATAGGAAAAGTGACCTACAAGGCCCACAAGTTCGAATGGCTTTCAAAATGCTACCCAAAAATATACCATCTCTGCATTGGGTATCATAGGATTTGCTGGAATTTTGATGTTGCCCATATTGCAAAGGCAGCAAATAAGGGTAAGTTTATTTTTCGGGTTCAAAGCTGATTTACAGTAAGGCAGATTCTTAAGCTTTGTGAAACACAGGTACCTCCAGGTTTGAAGTATTGTTTGAATGCTTGGAGCGCTATCCCAAAAAGAGTATCAATGCTTTAAAATTCTATTCAGAAACGAGCTGTCCGCTTTAAAAAGAATTATTTATCCCATGTAATCTTACTTTTATAGATCAGACGAGAAATTCTAAACCTCTTTTGTCGATACTATCATCGACATTGCTTCTTAGATATTACAGCATTAATACCGCCGCGTTGCGATACTTAGTGTCGATATAATAATTTCTCAAACAGTTCGCTACGAATCTTTGTTCTTTTCTGGAGCGTTTAGTTTTTAATGCCCACCTAGTAGACATATTTCTATAAATATTTAATATCAAACTATTCAAGAAGCTGATAAACACCAATTTTATGGCAAAACGGTTAAGTTTACGATATCTTAGAGACCCCGAGGCTTCGCCTTTTATTAACTATTCTATGAAAAAAACTCTCTAAATTTAGTGAGTTTTAAAAGAATTTCTAAAAAAAACTTTGAAGCAGGTACAAAAACCTTTGAGTAACTAAAGTTATTGGATTATAATTTCACCAATCGCATGTATTTATTGCTGAGTTGTGCCAAATTATGTCTTATTTTTGTTAGTGTGACAATAATGACTTGTTATTAACCTGCAAGTAAACGATTATTATGGTATATTCTTGTTTACAAAAACCTAATAACAAGCCAGACCGCACTAACCGTAAAAGCTTCAATTATTACGTGCAAAAGACTATTATTTCAAACCATTCAATTTTCCAGTTGAACTATTATATTTTCATTTTGTAGACATCTAGAAAAACACCCTTTTTGTCTGATTATTTTTTGAATGTTCCGAATAGTTTAAGCTGTGTTTCAACAAAAGCTCCATTAATTTCAAATCCAACATAAAAGACAGCAATAATGCAGGACCCAAATCGAGAGATTATATGCATATTCGTTTTCAGGCAAGCAATGCATGAGGAAGGAACGGTAGTGTGTGACTGGGCACTTAACTTCACACTTCATTAAGGTAGGTGATAGCTGCTCCCTCTTGATCCTCGAATCCTTGATGCTCGTTATTCGTTTATTGTTCAAAAAGGATGCCATTATTTCCATACACAATTTCTAACCTTAAGCTCCTCCAACGATTATCCATTCTTTTCATACGCTATTTGAAGCCCCAACTTTATTCTTTGGAAATACCTGTTTACCGCCCTCACACTAGGACACTTTACTAGATATTAGCAATAAAGACATACCTATATTATTATACATCCGGAGCCCCTGTTTGTCATTTATTTTAAAAAAATATATTTTTTTTGCGAATTTTCTTTAAAAAAAATGCTTGTAGCTATGAAACGGTTATGAGTGAGCGAATTTTCGTAGAAATATTTAGGCCTAATTCGGCAGAATTATTTTGCAAATTATCGAAAAAAATTTGTAAAGAGAATTTTTGTTAACATTTTTAGCATATATTTATAAAATTATTTGTGCCCTTTTGTAGAACAAAATTTAAACTTTTTGTTTGAGAATTTTTGAGAATTTTCTCAGATTTTGTTTAGAAATTTTTCATAGAAAAAATATTACTTTATGGATAGATGACTTTAGATAGATGCCCTTGTGTAGCAAAAATCTGGAGTCAATTTTTGTCAAATTGTTTTGGGAATTTTCTCTCGTTTTGTTTAGAAACTCTTCATAGGAAAAAGATTATTTTATAGACGACTTTCAAAATATTTCTTCGACGAGCATCAGCTCCTATCCTTAATAATATGGACGGTCATTTTGTGTCTTCAAAAATAATAAAGTAAGTTGTTTAGCTTTCTACACTTAAGACTATGTACTCGAATTTTTGTTAAAAAAGTTATTTTATCAAATAAAATAATTTGTTAGCAAATATTCATGATTCTTCCTTTTTCTTTTTTCTTCGACTTATAGTGTAAAATGTTGGTAAAATGTTTTAGAATTTTTGCGAAAATTTCTTTTTTCAAAATATTTATTTTTTTGGAAGGTTTATGTTCGCGTAAATTGGTCGGATAAGTTCGTTTGTTAACTAAATCGAAACAGTTTTTCCTAAAATATTTTGTATCCCTGCAAATAATAAAGCTAGTTTCCTAAAATTTAGTATACAAAGTTGTATGAAGATTATACTATCTACACGCAGACGCAGCACAGCAAGAAAGAAGCTGTAGAAAGAAATCAGTGAGCGAAAACAATTACTCTCATGGTTAATACCACGACGGGGCAAATCACATTACTCGCTAGCTACCATTGCTCTAGTCCTCCCGAAACTTGCGGAATGATGTAAAGCAGGAGCACAGATCGGTTTCGTCCTTATTGGGACTCATCAGTATGGCATACCTATGCTCAAACAAGATGGGGTTAAGGAAGGCACTGCCATATAATGTACTGGAGAATAGCACAAAGTGACACTTCTGGTTTCGTGACGATTTTTGTCTTCCACAGCAGCTCCACGCACACATAATACAGCAGGAAACTATCTGTGGGAATAAACTGAAACAACTACTCCCCTGGCTAATATTACGACGGGCATCGAATCACACTAGTTGCTAGCCACCATCAGTCCTACTATGACTGACGTTATGATATATAGAAACCAAAATAGTATTAAAAAATTATACATCATATCGTAAGTGTTGGCAGGATTAAAATGATGTGATTTAATGCCAGTCGTAGTATAAGCCAGGGGAGTGGTAAGTTTCTTCCCACAGCTTCTTTCTTGTCCCGTGTGTACGTAGAATCTGTTGTAAAAGCCTAGAGCCGTCAAAAAACTAAAGATGGCGATACGTACCATTGAGTATATATATATATATATATATATATATATATATATATATATATATATATATATATATATATATATATATATATATATATATATATTATATGTACATTAGTGTATATATTATAATTTTATTGTATATAACAACTTAAGTTTATTAAAGAAAATTGAATTTTTATATATTTATAGGATAGAAACATATTTCAATTGTATTAAATATTTCCATAAATCAACTAACTGTTCACAAGCATGGAAAATTTAGATAGATATTTTAATTTACCTACCCTTAATCGCTTACTGACTTCATTCCTGTTTCCCATATGAGCGTCATTCGTTTTTCCAGTCACTTCGGATAGAGTACCTAAATAGAGGTACTGCCCTTATATTAAACCTTTTATTTCGGTGACTAGCTCTGAATGTTCTATTTAAATTTTTTTAAAGAAATTAAAGAATATGGTTATTATTAAATTTGGCATACGATTCTCTCTAAATATGGGCCAAGAAATAAAATTATACCATTCAAATTTACAAGGAAGTTATTTGTTATTAATTTTTTATTTACCCAATTTCAGACCATATTAGCCTATACGGTGATCACGTCTTAAATTTATATAAAAATGTAATGTTTATTTTATAAATATCTTACATTAGCAGCATTGATCACAGTGCAATGTTTTTTCTTATTGGCTGGATTTTCTGCGTTCATTTTTCAATCTGATATCCTCAGCATTTAATGCGCCTTTGCGTTTACGCATGTAGAGCTCCTCCAACGTCGTTTAACAAGAACGATTGATGACGTTTCACTTCATGATCACTTACAAAATTATTAGTTCTTCACCTTTGTTCTTAAAATTTAATTATATTACTAACATTTAACGTGATCTGTTTCATGAAAATTTGTTTATTTAATTAATATCACCATTACTCTTTAAGTGCTCCGGGCCAACTGTTCAAAACATCACTTTATTATTTAAACAAATACATTTGGCTAGAAACCGTTCTTTGCGCTTAGCAACGGTATGATTTTCGCTCGTGCTAAAACACAACCTGCCATACCGGGCAACTCTATTATGACTTGAACTTCCACTGTTTTTGCGTTATCTACTATTTATGTTAAATCGAGTCCACCAATCAGAGATCGAGATTCACTTAGAAGATTTTGTCAAATCACGGACACGTCAAATTAATTTATCTGACAGCTGGATTTTAATATTTTTATAAATTTTTCTAAACTTACAATTTTCAGTTAATTTTAACTCGATTTGATTTTCAAATATGTGTAACATATTCTCCATGAAATAAGATTTATTTTTTTACGAATTAAAGTCAATTCAAAACTGTGTTCATATTCCAATTATGTAAATTAAAAAGATTGTATCTTGAGTTTCTTTAAAACTATTCTTCTATTTATTGAATCATTTAGATTTTTTAAATATTTTTCACTTCAAAAATTTCTGCATTAAATAACCTGTATTTTAATGTATTTAACTATAATTTATCAACCTATTACGTAATCTAATTTTACTTATGCACAAAATAATTTATTGGATTTTACATTTATTCTCTATTTCTTGTGCTATAACCATTATATTTTTTTTAGCAAAAAGTCATATCCTGTACAATTGTTGTCTATATATAATCAATACACTCCGTTTTAGTGAATTTTCTTAAAAAAATTCACTAATGAGGAGATCCCGACTTTTGAATTTTGAAAAAATTTCTTCAAATGACCGCGAACTAGGCCCCCTAGAACACATATCCGGGGTCAGTTTCAATTTTTATATGTTTATATATATATATATATATATATATATATATATATATATATATATATATATATATATATATATATATATATATATATATATATATATATATGTATGTATCACACCGATAACTCAAAAAATAATAGGCCGATTTCGACTAAATTTGGTGGAAAAATTCCTTTTGCAAATGGCTTGGATAAGTTCGTTATCCAGGAAAATCTGCCCAGGTTTTCCCGGAAAATTTTGTGTTTTCTTTCGAAAAAAATTTATATCTCCGGAATTAACAAAGTAAGGGCAACCAAATTTGGTACGCTAGTTAATATCCTTATAGGTAAGCTACCTACCAAAATTTAGCTATGTAGGTCAAAAGACAAAAAAGTTATAGGCATTTAAAGAAAAATAAATTGAGGTTTTCCTCAAAACGTCAAAGTTGCGATTTAAAACGTCAAAATCGGCAACATTTAGGCAAAGAACTTGAATCTAATACGGGATATGGAAATCAAATGTCTCAAGAAGGATGTTTTACAAACTCTGAAGTCTTAGTTTCAACCGTCATTGTCCTTCATTTTACTAAAATATTTCCAGAAAATTCATTTCAAATAGACCCTTTTTCTGATGCTTGGCAGTAGCCTTAGCTTTAGAGTTTATCGTTTAATGGTATATAATTTTTGTCGAATTTTCGTAAAAAATCAATAAAGCTCAATATATCCGTTATTGTACAAGATATGAAGAAAATTTGTATATATTAATTATAGGGTGTCTTGAGCTACATCTTAAAAAAATATTTCTACAATCACAGGATGGCCCATAAGTCGTTGGTGATACAAATTTTCTTCTTTTTTTTTTAATCAAACACGCCTTATGTTATTGCATTTTTGAATATTTCAGCGATGCATGTTTGTAAGAAAAGAAATTCGGGACGCAGCAAGTGCGTTATGGTACCGAATTTTCATTAAATGCTTCAAATTTGAATAGCTCAATTTCCTATTAACCTCTAAGGTTGACCAAGAAACGAGTTTTTCCGGGAACACTTTAAGTTTACTTTTGGAAATTTTTGTACATTTTCACACAATAAAGTTATTTTTATGAAACATGGCACATTGTCTTTACTATATAGGTTATACTGGTAACCAAAATTGATGCCTGCTTTCTTAAAAAGGAAACACACATATTTGCAATTAAAAACATTTTTATGAAAATTCACTACCATAACGCACTTGCTGCGTCCAGAGTTTTTTAAGCTTTTATCTTGGTTAGGTTGTTGCAAATAACTTCATTTTATTAATTTGGCAAGCAAATTCATAGCCGCTTGCATCTAACAATTTTATTTATGTCTATCTTCTTTATTTACATGTTTATTTAACATTTTGAGCAGTGACTTTCTTTAAAATGGTGCTAGATTCTTCTTTTTAATTATGTTTCATTTTCCCATAATTATTATTTGCTAAACTATGCCTCAAAACTTTCTATTTACATTTAAACATCAAACTTCTCATAACCAATTTGTTTGTTGATTAAGCCTGGTGATTGCTTTGACACAAGCTAATTATACATGGACATATTAAACCATTTTTATGCACAGAATGTGGAGAATTGTTCCAAATATTTTTTCTATAAAAAGCTTTTCTGCGAAATATCAATCAGTAAGTGAGAATTGGTGTGTTTATTGTGAACTTGTTTTTTTTCTGATTGTTCAATATTCGGTAATTGAACTTGTACTTATTTTTAAATATTTTCTATTATTTTTTCAATTTTATCAGATTATACCTGTTTAGCTGTTCGTACTTGATATGTATGTGTTATCTAAGTTCCATTTTAAATTAAATTATTTACCATATATTCAGGTTTTATAGATCCCTTTTCTGATATCGTATCAAATGTCTCTGGTTTGGATTATAATGTATTATTTTTATTTTGAAAATTATCAATATATACTCTCAATTATAATTTGTATACTTTAAATAACAAGACAATATATATATATATATATATATATATATATATATATATATATATATATATATATATATATATATATATATATATATATATATATATATATATATATATATATATATATATATAGATATATATATATATATATATATATATATATATATATATATATATATATACGAATGAGGAATACTTAAATACTTGGTTCTCGGGTGAAACCGCGTTCAGAAGTGGTTGAAACTCGATGCTTCAAACCATTTTTAGGGCTTAAAGAGGTAAATAAAAAAATGAACTTTAATATACCAATGTGCCTACTTCTTAAAATGGTGAAATAGTGAAATAGTTTGATACTAAATTAACCAATAATTAATTACCATTTTAGTAAGGTGTATGTTTATCGAGTATGCTAATTATAATGATTATTGATTACAATATTACAACGACATCATCACCCAATCTGGCTGGCGCTATTCGTTGCACTCCTGTATGGCTTGATCGCCGGCAGGAGGCATCCGTGTTCACACTTAACTGTTGGCACTGTGGCTCCTTCACAATTCTAGCCCATTGGCATATTCACAACCTTCTAGCAAGCGTCCTGCGATCAGTGATTTGATTGGCAATATGGGGAGAAAATGGGCCGAAGTTAAAAGTATAAAATACATACGTGCAAACACCTTAAGCCTGTGTACAATTTTTTTTCAGTCTAGAGTTATACATAGTTGTAGGTATAGCTGATAATCTAAAACACACACACATACACACACACACACATATATATATATATATATATATATATATATATATATATATATATATATATATATATATATATATATATATATATATATATATATATATATATATATATTTCGGTACAGTTTGTTTTATTTTAATAGGCGAAATTTAAAAAAATTATTAGGAGATTAAAAGCGTTATATTTTTTAAGAAAAAGGGCATTTCAAGTATAGAAACGGTCTTTTAGTAAATTTTCTTAAAAAAATTCGCTAATGAGCAGAGCTTGACTTTTAAATTTTCAAAAAAATTCTCCAAACGAGCGCGAGCTAGGCCCTCTAGAACACATATCCGGGGTTAGTTTAAAATTGTATGCATATATATATATATATATATATATATATATATATATATATATATATATATATATATATATATATATATATATATATATATATGTCTGTGTGTGTGCATGAATGTATGTATCACACAGATAACTCAAAAAATGATGGGCCAATTTTAATTAAAATTGGTGAGTGCGTTTCTTTTGCAACGCTCGGATAAGTTCGTTACCCAGGAAAGTCGCATCAGGTAGGTTTATTCTATATATGAGAAGGTATCGGTGAAAGCATATATGTCTGCATGCTAAGTAGGTATGTATGGATTGCACGAATGCAATGATTGTGTTTACGTTAAAGAAAGGTTATGTGTATCCTATTTGTTACCTCGTTATCGGTTTTAAAATTAAGAAGTTGTGAAACTAGTAATAATGGTTCCACACGAGAAAACCGAGTTATAAACTTGTCTTACTGAAAGTTGCCACGGATGCGAACAAAATCGTTAGATAAAGGTCTGTGATTGGTCAATTTAAATTTAAAACCATCCCATTTTGCAACGCACACACAAAACCGCTGCAGTTTTTCCTGGAAAATTTTGGATTTTCTTTCGAAAAAAAATTTGTATCTCCGGAAATAACAAAGCTATGGCAACCAAGCCTGGTACACAAGTTTAAATAATAAAAGTTCGAGGCGCAGCAAGTGCGCTTTGGTAACGAATTTTCATTAAATGTTTTAAATTTAAATAACTTCATTTTCTATAAACCCAGAAAATTTGATTTTAGTATGTCGTGAGAACATTCTCAACGGACCATACCCACCAAATTTCATTAAAATATCTTTGGAATTTTCGGAGATAAATTTTTTTTTCGAAAGGAGACTCAAAATTTTCCTGGAAAACCTTGTCCGATGTTCTTGGCTAACGAACTTCCTCAAAATAAGTGAATAACTTTTTGAGTTATCGTGTGGATATATATATATATATATATATATATATATATATATATATATATATATATATATATATATATATATATATATATATATATATATATATATATATATATAGTCAGAAGGGAGGAGTAACAGTCGTTACACGTTAGCGTGCTAAAATTTGTATGATATTAAGCGCAATTACGACCAAAAAACGAGTGCTATATCTTAAAGAAAGTCACTCTGTACTAAAACTCTTTTTTTGGTCGTAATTGGCCTTAATATCATATATATATATATATATATATATATATATATATATATATATATATATATATATATATATATATATATATATATATATATATATATAAACATATAAAAATTGAAGCTGACCCCGGTTCTGGTTCGCGCTTATTTGAAAACCTTTTGGAAAAGTCTGACCATTGATACCTCTCTATTAGTAATTTTTTTAATTAAAAATTCACCAAAAAGTATGTTCCATACCAAAATTTAGATCTCTAAGCTAAAAGAAAAAAAAGTTATAGGCGTACAAAAATTTCTTTGGGTGCCACTGATGACCAGGAAAAGACATGAAATCAAAATATTTTTTGTGGATAACAACATCTAGTGTATATTACAAACAAGGACTAAGTTTTTTGGCGCAAGAAGATGCAGAAATTGAAAATTTTGTAGTTTTTCTTCTTAAAGCGTCAGTCGCGATTTAAAACGTCAAAATTGTTAAACATTTAGACAAAAAACCAGAAACGAATATGGGTTATGTAGAAAAATGTCACAAAAATACGTTTTTTGCAAAGCCTCAAGTTTCAGCTGCAACCGTCATTGTACTTTGTTTTACTTAAAACATTTGCAGAAGATCATTTTAAATAAACCTGTTCTCTGATACTTTCGCAGTAGCTTTAGTTATAGAGTTTACCGTTGAATGGTCTATAGTTCTGAGGGAATTTACATAGAAAAAAATCGCTATGGAGGAGACCGCGACTTTTGAATTGTGGGAAGATTTCTTCAAATGTGCGAAAACTTGGCGCCCCTAGAACCCAGATATACAGGGTAACGCATTTCTACTGTATGTTTGTAAGGAAAAAAAATTATAATGTTCTTGTTTTTTTTTTGTGATTTCAATTGTTTTGCAACTTTTCACATTTTTAGCGCATATCAAAAATTATGATACGGCGTTTTTATCAATAGATAGCGAATCCCATGAAAATGGACATTCAAAGATGCTTTTGTCTATATTATCTGTTAATTTTTGTACTTTTTCAAACAACAAAAGTTATTTGGATGAAATACCGGTGGCACATTGTTTCTACTATAAAGATTATACTGGTAACCAAATTTTTTACCTGCCGTAAAAGAAAGACCTATTATGTAGTTATTAAAAATGTGTTTATTAAAATCAACTACCGTAACGCACTTGCTGCGTCCAGACCTTTTAGTTCAGAGCGCATTAGTTTTCCGAAGCTAGAGATAATTAACTCAAAAGTTTAGTAGTTGCTAAAATGGCGTACAAGTAAGTCATAAATACACTTGGAGAACCCAAATCACCACCACACATATTTTAAAGACCTGACGATGGTTTCACTAACGAAGTTAGCATCATCAAGAGGACGAAACACTCTAACTAAAGCTGTTGACTTTTAAATACGAATATTTGTGTTAAATACTGCGAAACTATCGCCTAAATATCGATTTTTGGTTTTCTGATGACGCTAAGTTTGTTATTGGAAGGGTCGTCAGGTCTTTAAAAGATATGTTGTGGTGATCAGGGTTCTCCGAGTGTATTTATCGGTGCTCATCACAGGTTACAATCATCACTGAGTAAAGATAGGATCATATAAAAAAAGCCTGGACGCAGCAAGTGCGTTATGGAAGTGAATTTTCATAGAATGATCTGGCACAAAATGTTTTATTATAACTTTTTTTCTTGTAACATAGAAATCTAAATTTTGGTGTATAGTTTACTTTTTATATCGTAAACCTACCTACCAAATTTGGTTATCATAGATTTTTTATTTTGTTAAGATAAAATTTTTTTCAAATGAAAACTCAAAACTTTTTCGGAAAACCTCGTCCGATTTTTTCGATTAACGAACTTGTCAAAGCCATTTACAAAGGGAAGGTACATCCCAAATTGTATCAAAATGGGCCCATTATTCTTTGAGAAAAAATTTTTTTTCGAATAAAAACTTACAATTTTCCCGGAAAACCTCGTCCAATTTTCCTGACTAACAAACTTGTCAAAGCCATTTACAAAGTGAAGGTAGATGCCAAATTATATTAAAATCGGCTGATTATTTTTTTAAATAAGAATTTTTTTCGAATGAAAACTCAAAATTTTCCCGGAAAACCTCGTCCGATTTTCCTGACTAACGAACTTATCCAAGCCATTGACAAAAGAAAGGTACATGCTAAATTTTATCAAAATCGGCCTATTATTTTTTGAGTTATCGGTGTGATACACACACACACACACACATATACATGTGCTCGTATGTTTGCAGGGACACACGAAAACACACCAACTTGTGGGATCTTAATGTTTGAGATGAGTCGTAGTTGTAGATTTATCTCCAGATGTGGATATGTCGCGCCAAAATACTATACACACGCTCGTTTAGATAATATTTCCAAATAAAGTGAGGTCCCGCAATTATGTTTAATGCACACGTTGTGTGAAGACCCCTTAAATATGGATTATGTTTGAAGTGTGTATAAGACCCCATAAACCATAGTGTTTTTTCTACAAACATAACTGTGTTTCTGAATTACACATGGCAACAAAAAAACCGGTTTAAAAAAAACTGTCTGGCTTGTGTGCGTGTAAGGACCGACAAATATAAGGGGAAGGGTTTGTTTATTAAATGCTGTGTGGAGGTATTGTATAGTTGATCACATTGACCTTGTGCAGTTATTCTGAAATATATTATTATATATATTTTTTAGTGAATTTTCCTACACTTTTGAATTTTATAACAATTCGCGAACTTGGACCTCTAGAACCCATGTCTGTGGTCAGTTGCTATCTTGATATGTTTATGTTTATATATATATATATATATATATATATATATATATATATATATATATATATATATATATATATATATATATATTTCTGTGTGTATCACCCCTATAACTCAAAAAAAATGGGCCACCAAATTGTGTATGTGGCTATAGGTTATAAATAAAAACTCTGGACGCAGCAAGTGCGTTATGGTAGTGAATTTTCATAAAAATGTTTTTATTGCAAATATGTGTGTTTTCTTTTTAAGAAAGCAGGCATCAATTTTGGTTACCAGTATAACCTATATAGTAAAAGCAATGTGCCATGTTTCATAAAAATAACTTTATTGTGTGAAAATGTACCAAGATTTCCAAAAGTAGACTTAAAGTGTTCCCGGAAAAAGTCGTTTCTTGGTAAACCTTATAGGGTAATAGCAAATTGGGCTATTCAAATATGAAGCATTTGATCAAAGTTCGCTACCATAACGCACTTGCTGCATCCAGAATTTCTTTTTTTACAAACATGCATTATATTTCGATGGAAAATGCAATAACATAATGCGTGTTTCATTAAAAAAAAAGAAAATTTGTATCACCAATGCCATCCTGTGATTGTAGAAATATTTTTTTAAGATGTAGCTCAAGACACCCTATAATTAATATATACAAATTTTTTTCAAATCTTGTATAATAACGGATATATTTAGCTTTATTGATTTTTTACGAAAATGCGACAAAAATTATATACCATTAAACAATAAACTCTATAGCTAAGGCTACTGCCAAGCATCAGGGAAAGCGTTTATTTCAAATGAATTTTCTGGAAACATTTTAGTAAAATGAAGGACAATGACGGTTGAAACTAAGACTTCAGTGTTTGTAAAACATCCTTCTTGAGACATTTGATTTCCATAGCCCGTATTAGTTTCAAGTTATTTGCCAAAATGATGCCGATTTTGACGTTTTAAGTCGCAACTTTGACGTTTTGAGGAAAACCCCAATTTATTTTTCTTTAAATGCCTATAACTTTTTTGTCTTTTGACATACAGAGCTAAATTTTGGTAGGTACATTACATATAAGGACATAAACCCGCGTACCAAATTTGGTTGCCCTTACTTTGTTAATTCGGGAGATATAAATTTTTTTCGAAAGAAAACACAAAATTTTCCGGGAAAACCTGGGCAGATTTTCCTGGCTAACGAACTTATCCAAGCCATTTGCAAAAGGAATTTATTCACCAAATTTAATCAAAATCGGCCCATTATTTTTTGAGTTCGGTGTGATACATATATATATATATATATATATATATATATATATATATATATATATATATATATATATATATATATATATATATATATATATATATATATATATATATATATATATATATATATATATATATATATATATATATATATATATATATATAAACATATAAAAATTCAAACTGACCCCGGATATGTGTTCTGGGGGGCCTAATTAGCGCTCATTTGAAGAAATTTTTTCAAAATTCAAAAGTCGAGATCTCCTCATTAGTGAATTTTTTTAAGAAAATTCACTAAAAGTCTGGACGCAGCGAGTGCGTTATGGAAGGTAATTTTCATAAAATGTTTTTAATTTAAGCAGGCATCAATTTAGTTACCGGTATAACCTATATAGTAAAAATTTACCATATTTTATTAAAATACCGTATTGTTTGAAAATGTACAAAAATTTTCCGAAAATAATTTTAACTTTAACTTTAAATGTTTCTGAGAAAACTGGTTTCCTAGCATTTAATTAATGTTCGCTACCAAAACACGCTTACTGCGTCTTGATTTTTTTTACGAACATGCATCATATTTCAATTAAAAATGCAACAGTATAAGGAATGTTCGAAAAAAATAATTGCAGTCATCACCAACGAATTATGGGCCACGCTGTGATTTTCAAAATAATTTTATAAGATGCAGCTCAAGAGACCTTATAATTAACGTATACAATTTTTCTCGTATCTTGCATAATAACAATTATATTGAGCTTTACCGTAGAAATACGTCACCTTGTATATATGCAAACAGATAAAAACTGAAAGTAAACCCGGATATGGATTCTAGGGGGCCTAGTTTGTACTCATTTGAAGAAATCTTTTTCAAACTCAAACGTCGCTGTCTCCTCATTAATGAATTTTTTCTACGAAAATTAGCTAAAATTTATAGACTGTTAAACCATAAACGTAACTAAAGCTACTGCCAAAGCATCAGAGAAAGGGTCTATTTGCAATGAATTTTCTGGAAATATTTTAGTAAAATAAAGGTCGATGACGGCTAAAGCTAAAACTTAAGAACACTCTTCTTGCAACATTTTCTTTACGTAACTCGTATTTATTTCATGTTCTTTGCCTAAATGTTGCAAATTTTTACGTTTCAAATCGCGACTTGGACGTTTTGAGGAAAACCCCAAATTTTTTTTCTTCAAATGCCTATAACTTTTTTGAATTTTAACTTATAGATCGAAATTTTGGTACGTGGTTCACTTATTATAATACAGACATACGTACCACATTTGGTTACCCTTACTTTGTTATTCCCGAATGAAATCACAAAATTTTCCGGGAAAACCTGGGCCGCATTTCCTGGCTAACCAACTTATCCATGCCACTTGCAAAAGAAAAATGCTTACAAAATTTGATCAAAATCGTCCTATTATTTTTTGAGTTTATATATATATATATATATATATATATATATATATATATATATATATATATATATATATATATATATATATATATATATATATATACATATATATATATATATATATATATATATATATATATATATATATATATATATATATATATATATATATATATATATATATGTACATATAAAAATCGAAACAGACCCCAGATATGTGTTCTAGGCGGCTAGTTCCCGCTCATTTGAAGAAATATTTTCAAAATTCTAAAGTCGCGATCTCCTTAGTTAACTTTCTAAAGAAAATTCGCTAAAGGTAAACCATATGCCAACATTCAGTTACCAGAAAAAAGTTATGGGCATCTAATAAAAAAGAACGTTTGGTACCAGATTATTTCTATGAAAATTCACCAGCATAAGGCACTTGCTGCGTCCAGACTATTTCAAATTCAGTTAATTTGAAGTATAATTGCATATTATAAAATGCTGATAACTATCGACATATTTGCGTTTATACTAGTTTTCAGTTTTCATTTTGAAAATTCCGGGTTCTTACTGCATGACGATTTGAATTACTCCAAAAATAAGAATTTTGTGTGTTAAAAAGAACATTTTTCATAGATTTCGCTTCATCAGTCCTAATTATGCTGTCCAAAAAATCGAGAGTCGTCTTGTATCATCGTTAAAATGAATCTACAAAACTCTTTTCTGCATATCCATTTCTCTCAGATGTTGAACCAAAGATATTGAATAAGGGTGGAGGTTGTGCTTTAACGAAATTCTGTGTATCAAGCTCTTCGAGAGTCCTGTCTGCAGAGCTATTTGTCTGTGTTATTTCTTTTACGCATTTTTGCCTTCACGGTGCCAAAAGTTTTGTAATTTTATGTTATTCGCCGAACACTCCTCCGCGATGGTTTTTCTTTATCTGGATATCAGCAAATATTTGGCACGTTCTTGATAAAACTTGGTCACATTCACCATAGATAATAAAGAAATTTTAATAATATTCGTGAGTATAATTCAGTCGCCCCGGCATAATTTTTATAAATAATTGTCAAATGACAACAAATACTGAGGTTTTTGTAGTTCTCGATAGTTTTTGTTGACAAGCGTCGCCGTCATGATTATATAACAACAAAACTTGAAAGCCGTATAACATTTTTTCAATATAACAATGTTAAATTGCCAATATTTTGAAAACTACAAATTTTTGGCAGAGGCAACCTTACCCAAAGTTTCAATGTTAAATAAGATATTATTATAAAAATAAGAGCTTCTATTTGAAAAACAGACAACGATTTTTTTAACTCGATTTTCAATTAGAGTTTTTGATCACTCTGTAGTTATTATCAAAATAACATCACATCACGGTTGGACTTAGGTATGGAATATTATACATAACACGAGTCTAAACTTTTGCGTTGAATACAAAAATGCAATAATATATATTGTGTCCTATCTAAAATAAGCAAGTTAACATCAACACCCTGTATATCCAGAAGTGCCACTATCTGGAAAATACTTTAGCCAAGGTGCATCCATCGATTTCAATAAGCTGCCAAATTTTAAAAATTTTGCAAAGTCTAGTTTCCGAGAAATCGATTCCGGGCTTTCGTCGTGGGACAACTGCATATATATATATATATATATATATATATATATATATATATATATATATATATATATATATAGATGTGTGTGTGTGTGTTTTTAGATTTATTTATACGCTACATATCACAGCCCCCGTACATGCTAGAAGAAAAAGTTTTAGATCAAAATTTGGTCGGTAAAAGGCTGCTTCAATAAGCTTTACGTAGTCATACAGCGTGGATGCAAAGTGTGCCTTTTGACATAAACTTCATTTTTTTCAATAGAACACTCTGTATTTTAGTCAAGAATGGATTTCTTACTTAATTCTTAATCAATAATATGTCAAACATTTTTCTCATTTTAAAAGTTTTCGAGAAAACCCAACAAAAAACGGTTTTCAAGTTCCGTTCAATAATGATTTTATTTGTCCGCAATCACAGCATCACAAATATTATGTATTATGTCAGTATCATAACTGTTCATCCTAAGATCTATGTCAAATCTTTTAAACTATAAATTTTGAGCAAGGCAAATATGGAACCGCCAGGTGGCCCACGAGCTCGCCTGTCCTGACACCACTCGATTTTTTGTGGGGTTATGTAAAATGTGTGGTCTATTTTGTTCAATCAAGAAATTTGAAGGATTTTATTAACAAAATTACTCGTGCCTACAGAGAAATTTTGCCTCAGGTTATTAGAAATCCTTGCACTGTAGAGCTTATTTGAAGATATGACGTTTGCCAACAGAAAATAGTCGCCAGTTTGAGCATACTTTGTTTACTTTATCATCGTTAGCAATGATAATTAACTGTTAATTATATTTTTGGAATTACCTTTGAAGAACTTAATTAAGAGAATTACAAGCATTTGTAATTTTTTGTTGTTGGAAAGCACTTATTGACAAAAAAAATTAGTTAGGAAACCTTTTAGTGAATTTTCTCAAAAAAAATTAACTAATAAAATCCCGACTTTTTAATTTTTTTTCAAATGAGCGCTAATTAGACCCTCTAGAAGACATATCCGGGGTCAGTTTGAATTTTTATGTGTTTATATATATATATATATATATATATATATATATATATATATATATATATATATATATATATATATATATATATATATATATATATATATATATATATATGTATCACACCGATAACTCAAAAAGTAATGGGCCGATTTTGATCAAATTTGGTGAGTACTTTCCTTTTGCAAGTGGCTTGGATATCCTCGTTATCCAGGAAAATCGGCCAGGTTTTCCTGGAAAATTTGGTGTTTCCTTTCTAAAAAAAATAATATCTCCGGAAATAACAGAGTAAGGGCAACGAAATTCGGTTGGCGTGTTTGTGTTATAAAGGGTGAACCATGTACCATAATGTACATCTCTAAATTTAAAGAGAAAAAAGTTATGGTCAGTTAAAGAAAATTTGGAGTTTTCCTCAAAACGTGTGTTCTGCGAACCCTTAAGTCTTTCATTTTACTAAAATATTTACAGAAAATTCATTTCAAATAAACCCTTTCTCTGATACTTTGGCCGTCGGTTCAGTTAAGTTGATGCTTTCGCTGTACGTTTAGTTAAGTTTATGGTTTAACGGTCTATAATTTTTGGCTAATTTTCGTAAAACAAATTCGTTAATACATTTTTGCATTTTTTTTATCTAAATGTGATGCATAGAGCCGAAGTTGGAAGAGAGTGCAAGCATAGATGTCATATGGGGAGAAATGAAGGAAGCCTTGATTAGGGTCGCAGAAGGTGAACTAGGTCATAAGCGGAAAACACAGAAATACAACTGGATGACAGCAGAAATCATGCTTGAAGAAAGGAGAAGATGTAAAAGTCAAGGAAATCCAGAGAGCTATAAACACATCCAAAGAATTATTAGGGGGAAAATAAGAGCGGCAAAGAATGACTGGTTAAAGAAGCAATGCGAGGAGATAGAACAACTACAAGAGCTGCGAGATGAAATTAACAAACACAGAAAAATAAAAGAGGCCTCCGGAGTTTACCGGAATAGACACGAACATGGGGAAATGGCACAAGATGATCGGCAACGAAGAGTTATTTGGGAGGAATATATTAACAACCTTTTAGACGATAATAGACATGATATAGAGGTTGCGGAGGACGTAGACCTGTCTGGACCCCCTATCACCAAAGAAGAAACTGTAAGAGCAATAAATACGTCAAAGGACAGAAAGGCAGTTGGCCCGGACTGCATACCTGTCGAACTATTAAAAATACTAGACGACAGGGGCATTTCCGTACTGCACAGAATATTTAACAAGATATATACCGTGGGGGAGTTCCCTGCCAAGTGGATTACATCACATTTTATCCCCCTGCCAAAAAAGAGTAACGCAACGAAGTGCGAGGACCATAGGCTGATTAATCTGATAGGCCACACGTTAAAGATATTCCTCAAGATTATTCACTACAGAATTTCCATAAAATGCGAAACAGGGGTAGGGTCCACACAATTTGTATTTAGAAGGGGACTAGGTACGAGAGAGGATATAATTGCAACCCAAGTATTGATACAGAACTGCAACGACCAACGGTAGGTTGTGATGCTATGCTTCATCGACTACGAGAAAGCGTTTGACAAGGTACAACACCACAAACTTATTTAAATTTTGAAGAGGATGGATATAGACCAGAAAGATATCCGCTGCATAGAAAGCCTTTATTGGAACCAAACAGCCGTAGTCAAGGTTGGCAATGAACACACATAACCGACAAAGATCCTTAGAGGGGTCAGACAGGGATGCGTTCTCTCTCCACTCCTCTACAACATGTATTCTGAAAGCATCTTTCAGGAGGCGCTCGAAGAACGCGACCTAGGTATTTAGGTGAATGGGGTGTGGATCAACAACATAGGGTACGCAGACGACACAGTCCTAACTGCAGACAACATGAAAGACTTGCAGGATCTTCTTAATGCTATGGGCGATAGTAGCAAAAACTTGGGCCTTAATATCAACACAAAGAAGACACAATTCATGATAGTTTCTCGCAAGCCGAAAGAACATCAAAATGCAAGCCTAACACACAACAGATGCCCAGTAGAACAGGTATATAAATTTAAATATTTAGGCACGTGGCTGTGTGAAAACTGGACATCTGAAACGGAGATCAGATGCCGAATCGAAATGGCCCGAAGCACATTTATGAAATTCAAGAAAATTCTTACCAACACTGATTTGACCTCAACCTAAGAATTAGTAAAATGTTACGTGTGGTCAGTGTTACTATATGGTGTGGAGGGCTGGACGCTGAAGGTGAATACCATGAATAGACTTGAAGCCTTCGAAATGTGGACATACAGACGTATACTAAAAGTCCCATGGACGGCCAGAAAAACAAACGAGGAGATCCTAAGAACGGTTGAAATAGAACGTGAACTGTTGAACACCATCAAGCGCAGAAAAACACCATATTTGGGCCACGTAATACGGAATGAAAGATACCAATTCCTACAATTAGTAATCGAAGGAAAGATCGAGGGGAAGAGAGGAGTCGGCAGGAAGAGGATGTCATGGCTCAGAAACGTGAGAGAATTGACAGGACTAAAAACTGTAGGAGACCTATTCAGCGCCATCAGAAATAGGGAAGAATGTGCACATGTGATCGCGAATATCCATTAATGGATAAGCAGTAGAAAAAGAAGAAGATGCATGTTTGTAAGAAAAAAATCTGGACGCAGTAAGTGTGTTTTGGTAGTGAACTTTAATTAAATCCTTCAAATTTCAATAACTCAGTTTGCTATTAACCTAATGTTTGTTGGCTAGGAAACCAACTTTAAGTTTATTTTCGGAAAATTTTTGAACATTTTCAAACAATAAGTAGTTTTGATAAAATATGGTACATTGTTTCTACTGCATAGGCTATACCAGTAATCAGATTTATGCCTGCTCGCATTTGCTATTAAAACATTTTAATGAAAATTCACTTCCATAACGCACTTGCTGCGTTTATACTTTTTTAAAGTATAAAGTATATCACTATTCTAAGAAAAATTTTTGCTTTTGAAAAAAGCAGCAGCGTATTGTGTTTTTATTTCAAATAGTACGCCAAGGTCATATTTATGGGGGTGCGGCTGGTTAAATGTAAAAATGTTTTTTCCTCCTCAAATATGTGTATTTAGCCCTAATTTATACACACCAAATTTCATCAAAGTAGATACTCTACTTTACAGTTTAGGTACCTATCAAAACAAACACATTTTTAACACTCTGTGTTTCAAAAATTAGGCAAAAATAAACACATGTTTATAGATATTTTTCTTCTCTAAATTGTAGACAGATTAACTCCTTTAATTACTGACATCACGTTATGTAATACCCTGAATATTAGACATATGTATGAATTAGTAAAAGGTAAGTTTGGAGATTAGGGTTCAAAGGATTTAAGAAAGGTACAACATATACGTTACGCACACGCTATATTTATGTATTAGCATGTGCAGTGTTTGTAAAAAGTATGGAAAGGCACTCACATTTCCTAAAATATTCGTTTTCAAACAAAATGTTTAAGCAAAACCTTTTCGTCATATTCTTTTTGCTACAAACTGGCGAGATTAAAGTTTTCTGGGACAACTAGATCTTTTTTAAAATAGCAAGATATGATTTTTTTGCACTTACGGAAGGAACATCTCCTTCTTAGCAACGGCACTATGAAAATGTAATCGGGATTAATAAGAAAAAAATTGCAAAAACAATAAGTTTCTTAAAAATTACCTTCGGTTGGATTTCATTAATCAATTTCTTATCAAGTTATCAATTGAAAAAATGTGATAGTATTTGCAGCTGCCAATTTTAAGCATTGTTTTCTGTTAGTTATCTGTAGTTTGTAATACTTTAGAGAGCTTCATATTGGATAATAGAGAACTTATAGAAATTAATAATAATTATTATTATGGCAGAATTGAGCGAAAAGGTAAGAATTGAAATATTAGTGATGTTGGGCTACGGTGACAGGAAGCTTTGTAAAGAAATGTGCATGTTTTTTTATGAGTCTGACCACAACTTAATGAAGTGTATGTTTCCAGAACATTGAAAAAAATAACGAAACTGATAGTGTCAATGATAAGCCAGATAAGATAAGAATAGGAAGACCAAAAACGGCTCATCTATCTTTAAATTAAGTTACCACATTACGCAGTCTTTCACAAAAATCTGTGGTAACTTAGCTAAAAAGAAAAAGAAAAAATTTCACCCATACAAAGTACAGGAACTTGTAATTGGCGATTTTAAGAGGCGTGTTGAATTTTGTTATATTATGGCAAATTTAATGAGAAACCGGACTTTAGTAGAAATTATCGTTATTGGTCTCAGCAGAATCCACATTGGATGCTGGAGGCTCAAAACCAACGACCACAAAAAAATTATGTATGGACTGGTATATTAGACAGTAGTAATATTGAGCGGTTATTTATTGAGGGAAATATAACATCTGAAAAGTATTAAAAAAATTTAATAGAAGAAATTATACCACAGTGGTTGCAGTGGGCCCAGTCAATGAAGTTTGGTTTGAGAAATATGGAGCTCACAGTCATTTTGGGAGAAGCGTGCGGCAATATTTGGATGAAGTTTTTAGAGAAAATTGAATCGGGCGCTGTGATTCACTTAAATGAACTGCTCGCCCTCTTGACTTGACGCCATGTGGTTGTTTTCTTAGGGTCACTTGAAAAATGTTGTCTACAGAGACAAACTATTAAATCTGGAATACCTGAAAGCTATAATTGTTGGCCAAACTAGAGGGATTGTGCATTCCAGGTTAATTAGTTTAATATATTTCTTTGAAACGCGAGTTCAATTATGTGTTGATAATAATGGACAGCATTTTGAACATTGAGTTAGTTGACAAATATTATTGCTGTTTTGTTTTAGTTTTGTTTTGTCAAGTCTCTTTTAGAATTAAGGTTAATAATTAAAGCTAGTTTGCCTCTCATCTGCAGTTTCACCAACGTGATGTCGACTGCTGATAGATAATGTTTATTACCTTATATGCAATTTTATACTATTTTATGTTGTCGAAAATATTTTTTACGTTATAAGAATTTGTTATTGTCAACTTATTGACATTATTGGTTCATCGCTGGTCACACACACACATGTAAAATGCATGTTTTTTGGGGTTTTCTTGGGTTTTCTCATACGCCTTTACTCAGGTCGGGTCAGATCAGGATCACGTCAGACTCGGGTTTGGTCAGGTCACGTTGGGTCAGGTCTAGCCAGGTCAGGTCAGGTGGTTTAGGCCTGCCTGATACAGTGTCTTGCGCATAAACAACAACAAAACTCTGGTCCCTTCAACTTGCAAACAAGCTGGGGAACTTGGAGCAAAAAGCCATGTTGGAGGGGATGTTATTAAGAAGAAATGTTGGAGCAAAATGTAAACAAGGCTGCTTATAGAAGTCCAACGAAGGTGTTTTTTCTGGTTTGTTTTCTATATTTCCTTCCCCGCCCAGCACCCCTATTCACGCCAGGTCCCGTAACTGGGGGGGTGGGTATTTTACAGCATTTGTTATGTTGCTTATATATACAGGGTTGGTTTTCAGCGTGCTTCTGTTAAAAAAAAATCACTTTTGCGATCATCTGCATAATTACATTAATTTTTTTCTCAATTTTTTTCTAATTGATCCTAATTACATTTTTATAGTGGCGTATCAAGAACTGTCTTGCCATTTAAAAACAAAAGATTGAATATCGCCACTTTGTAGCAAAAAATATGTCGAAAAGCTTTTGGTAAGATATTTTTTTGAATAAGGAATATTTCAGTAAATACAAATCCATCATATACTAACCCTATAAGTATATAAGTATATATATATATATATATATATATATATATATATATACATAAATATGTGTATGTAAAATAATATATAAACTAATGTTTCCATCCCAAATATGAGTTCTGTTTCGTTTGTAGAAAAGAGTGAATGTTTTCTATGAAACTTCCCTAATAAATAAATTTAACAATATCTCAATAACCTCTGAAATATAACATACTACATAAAACCCACCGCTATCTGCTTTAGTGCCCAAGGAAAAATAATGTACCGTTATTCCCCGTCAATAACACTTGCAGATGAAGCAGTAAAAAATAACAACAAAGACGCTATTTATAAAACCAGGGACAAGTCCCTTGAAAACAGATCATTTACTACCTGCACGAGGAAAAAAAAATATATTTATGGGGACTTACACAAATTTTAATAAACAGTTGTCGGGCCTTACACACAATTACGTCTGTTTCAAAAATTGACCACGGAGGTCGCTTTTATCAGTCACTTTTATAGGGCCCGACAGTTTTAGTAACACGAACTCAAAAATACACACATGCATATAGTATATATATCAGGACATCGTCAGAAAATTAGCTATTTATACTATTTAAGAGGTGGATAATCCGAAAAAACACGTCTCTAAATTGTCGGGACGCGTGTATGGCCCGACAAGTTGGGAAGACCCGACAAGTCACGTCCATGCATGTGGTTTGTCCTCATAATTATAAGGACACAAACACACACACACACACACACACACACACACACACACACACACACACACACACACACACACACACACACATATATATATATATATATATATATATATATATATATATATATATATATATATATATATATATATATATATATATATATATATATATATATATATATATAAACATATAAAAATTGAAACTGACCTCGGATATGGGTTCTTGGTGTCCTAGTTCGCGCTCATTTGCAAAAATTTTTTCAAAATTCAAAAGTCGGGATCTCCCCATTAGTGAATTTTTTCTACGAAAATTCACTAATAATGAAAACTATTTAACAAAAGTATTTAGGAACATTCAATTAGTGAAAATGAGTACCTTTACTTCAAATGTCACGAATGCTAAAATGCAGCACACTGGATAATGAAAAATGATTAATATTTTCTGAATCATCGGGTTTTTATAGTTTCGAAACAGTTAAATCAAAATTGCTTAAAGAGTAACCCAAATTAGATTCGCCCTTATCTACTACTGCTTGAATTTGACAATCAAAAGACATTTATATTATTTTAAGTACGTCATTTCTTGTAATTGGCATTTAAAATGTGTTGAGCAAAGATATCCAACCACTTAAATATCCTGAAAAAAACATCTTTTGGGCAAAAGGTTGAAATACTTGGCGCTTTTCTTAAATTACGAATAAAGTAGGGAATTTGGAGCACTCCAGTGATTAACGTCACTGTTAAGAATATTACTTGGCTAATAACCATGATTGCTTCTTACTTACTAATTTGATTAATTTTCAGATAATATGAGATTATTTTAAATCCAATTAACACCAGCAAGTGGGTTATTTCATCACCGAATTTTACACCCTAACACAATTTAATTTTCTGTTTTAAAAATTTAAATTGTTATTACCTTTCTCTGAGCAACAAACAATATTAAGAGTATTAGCACAATTGAAACCTTAAATAGTTTACCGATTTTAAGAAAATCTAGTCGCAGTGAGTGCGTTATGGTAGCACATTTTCATAGAACTTAAAAAAAATCAAGAAAAAAATATTATTCTCAAAAATAAAATAGCTGCTTGATTAAATTTGTTACACATGTTGTCTTTACAAGGGATTGGTTATATACCAAAATTAAACTCTCTACGTTAATATTAGATTTTTTTATTGAAATATTAAGGAAAGTTTATGAAAATACGCGGCAGTAACGCGTTTGCTGCGTCGAAGCTTTGCTACTAGTTGTATATGGTCTGCCTGTCTATTGACTAAAGAGATAAATATTATCAAATAAAAGGTCTAATTGAAATAAATTTTCTGAAAACATTTTAATCCGATAAAAAAGTAGCTGTTGAATCATTAATTTAAGAGCTTATAAAACACACCCTTGTTTTATTGTTTCTTCATAACCCACATTCATTTCATAGTCTTCTCTTAAAAATGATGATTTTTTTACGTTTTAAATCGTTATTTTAGCATTTCTTAAAGAAAAGAAATAAAATATCCAATCAAATTCTGATGACATTTTTTTCATTTTTGTGCGAAACATTGTCATTGCCTAAGATACTTAATAGTTTTTATTTACCATACGTAACATATTGGTATTGTGTCCTTCTTTGACCTCGAGGTTCAACAAATATTATTCCTGCAATGCTTTTTACTTTTTTTATTTTAACTAGGTGATACGAATTTATGCATGCTGCATATGCTTCATAAGAGTAGATTACGTATCAAATTTGGATAAAATAACTTTGTTCTTTTCAAAAATAAAAAAATAGAAAAACATATTTCCCTGAAAAACCGGTTAAAAGTTTTGTTCTTTGTTATTTTCAAAAATGGAAAAATATAGAAACCCAATATTTCCCCAAGAAACTGGTTAGATTTTTTTTCCTAACGAACTTGTCTAAGTAATTTATTTATGAAACACGTATACCAGGTTGTAGCTTGATGGTAAGCTCGAATTTGAGACACACTATATATATATATATATATATATATATATATATATATATATATATATATATATATATATATATATATATATATATATATATATATATATGCTTCACACCAATAACCCAAAAATAATAAGTTATTTTGATGAAATGTAGTAACTAGCATTTTGTCGTAAATGACTTGAACAAGCTCGTTTGACAGGTGAATCGGATTAGTTATTCCAGAAAAATTTTAAGTTTTCTTTGTGAAAATCTGTATATCTCTAAAATAACAAAGCTATGGGAACCACATGTTGGACGCAGGTTTCTATTATAAAAAGTATACCTACTACACACCAAAATTTATATCTCTAAGTTAAAAGAAAGAAGTTATAGGTATGAAAGGAAAAAAAATATGTTGGTGCCCTGGAGGTCACGTAGGGGACAAGACCAAAATATTTCTTTGCGAATTAAAATATGTTAAAGATGAGAAGCAAACTATATGTTTCTTAAAAAAATTACCTAAATAATTTCTATAAAAATATTTATATGATTTGTTTGTCATTGCTTGGACTAATAAAAATTATTATCGTTATTACCAGTCTATATATATATATATATATATATATATATATATAATATATATATATATATATATATATATATATATATATATATATATATATATAAATATATATATATATATATATATATATATATATATATATAAATATATATATATATATATATATATATATATATATATATATATATATATATATATATATATATATATATATAAATATATATATATATATATATATATATATATATATATATATATATATATATATATATATATATATATATATATATATATATATATATATATATATATATATACCATTCCTGGCCAAGAAACTTGGACAACTAAAATTATGCCTCAATTTAACCTTAAATTACTCTTTAAGATATGCGCCAATTTTGAGGTTTTTTTAACAAGATATAACCGCAATGGTGTTCTCTGTCACCTGCTAATAAGATTGCAAACATATGTAAATTAATTTGGATTTATACAGGGTGAAACCCATCATTGCGTTTTACCCTAAATTTATTACACCCTGTAGGAAAATATACATGACAAATTGTATCTTTGCAGTCTTATCTTTCCTTAACATTTCGATTTGTACATCATATCGACATCTTTATTATCAAGGAGATTCCAATATTTTAAAGAAAGGTATAAAATTTTTGACATTCCCAAACAATAATCAAATCAAACTTAAATCAAGCAACATTGAAATGTGGTTGGATAGTAACGTCATTTTTTATTGTTATGACTGTGATGATTGTTGGAAGATAGAATATATCTGCCAGTGGTACACGGAAGATTAGCAGTTAAAGTTCTAAAACTATGCGTTGCACGAGCTGTTGCATTAAACAAAGATGGCCGTAGTATACGCTGTATTGCAAATGTTTTAGTCAGAGCTAGGATGCGATTAGTCGCTTTCGTACAACTGGTGGGTACACTCGACGCTTAGGATCACGGAAACCACGAGGCAAAAACAGACGAGATAATAATTTTTTTAACTTAAATGCTTTACGAGACCGCCGAACTAGATCATCTGTTATTATCCGTTGACTGTAAATTGTCTGTGGTGTAGGAGTGTCAGGACGAACCATTCGGCGTAGATTAAATGAACAAGGATTGATGTCACGAAGATCAGCCGCTTGTCCAGATTTACTTACAACCTATCGCCTTTAACGATCAAATTTCACTTGTTCACACAGAGGCTGGAATGACAAAGATGTCTGTTATTCATCGACGAACCACGTTTTTGTTTACGTTCTCGAGATGGACGAGAGCGCGCACGGTCACCTTTCGGAGGCGGTAGTGTCCTCGTGAGGGCTGTAATTTCAGCACTAGCCCGTACTGATCTTCTCTCGATTGAAACTCGCACAATAACTGCTGTCCGCTATATCTGAAAATGTATAGCAGAACATGGCATTCCTTCTGATACATTTGCTGGTCAAAATTTCGTGCACGACAATGGAAGACGTCTTGTAGCAAGAATTGTCAAGAACTACCTTGATGAAATGGACATCCAACGATTAGATTGGTCAGCACGTAGCCCTGATATCAACCCGATCGAGCATGTGTGGTACAGGTTAGGAAGACTCATTTACAATCGCGGACTAGAAACCATTCCAGATCTTCGCACGGCGCTTATTGAAGAATGCCAAAATATTCCTCGAAGGGCAATTGTCAATTGTGTTGAGAGCGTGCCACGACGCATGGCAGCGGTGATCAGAGCACGACAAGACAATGCACGATATTAATCAATTAAGTCAATTTGTTGGCTTGGCTCACTTAATTTCAAGTTGCCAACATACAGGCCACGGTTGGCTTCTATAGTAAAACTGTATCCCTTTCTTGAAAATATTGCAATCTCTTTGATAATAAAGATGTCGATATGATGTAGAAAACGAAATGTTAAGGAACGATAAAACTTCAATACCCCGTCGAAATATATAATATCTCGTATCAATATTTTTCTACAGGGTGTTAGGAAATGTAGGGTAAAATGCAATGATGCGATTCAGCCTGTATAAATTCAAATTGCTTCATATCTTTTTGCAGTCTTATTAGCCGTTAAGAAAGAAGACCGATTTCGACAAAATTTAGCACATATTATGTCCTTTCTATAAATACCCTGGTTATGTTCGTAAGCCACATTAACTCTTCAAAAGTAACAAAGCTCTTTAAATAAATTTAGCATATACGTTACTTTTCCACATACTATAGTACGAACCAAATTTTAGATGTCTAGCTTTGAACTGGGTTAACAAGATTTGATTTCTTTTTATGAAAATTTGTTAATATGGCACACTTGCTGCGTGCACACTTTTTAGTCATCATTTATAGTGCTATTCAATTTTTACGTTTGGTTTGTTTTGTCTGTTAATGGTAGTCTGAACCTGTTATTTAAATTAAAAAATAAATTATTGCATACTTCCTATTCCTTTCCAATATTTTTTACTAAAACTTAATACCTACAAACTTTACTTTACTATTGTTACATATTATAATACAAAGTAGATTATTTGTTTACGTGTAAATAGTCATATTATTATTATTATCACCGACTATGGTTATCGCTACGTACAATACTGAAATTGGTGTTCACGAAACGTGAGCGAGTGACGCAAACAACGAGCGTAGATAGTGACAATAATTACCAAACAATTACTAAAATGTATAGTAGAAGAAAACGCGTCTCTAGTTGCAAAAACACCTCCGTAATGTTTGCTGTGTTCGAAATAGATTCTTTATAATTAGTCTGAACAATCTTTAGTTGAAAGAATATGTTTTGTAATTGAGCGAGAGCCATGAAATATGATCCATAATTAACGGTGGTGTGTCGTAGCTAGTATTATTCTTCTAAAATGCTCAAAGAGGCAAGCAAGTAACGGAACAACGGGCAAAACAATTATAATTATAGGTCGTATGTACTGTAAGTACCTTCATTGTAACATAATTAACAATAAAAAAACAAAGAACATTCTTGAACGTGAAGTGAATAAAACGAAGGTAATATTAAAATATTGTCACAGTAAAAATTTAATGGGTTTAATTTTCGACAGATTTTTAATTTTTTTCTTAATTTTATATTTACAACTTTTGGAGAACCAGTCGATCAGAAAGAGATGCTGTTAGATATCTTAAAAATCACCAGATTTTCTCAGAAAAGGACGACTAACATTTGTTTATTAATATATATACTTGTTGCTTTTAGTGTGAACCGGTCTCGGATCTAAATCAAGAATTATTTTACAACTTTATTTCTTATCTTAATTTCACACTTATATATAAATAAACAGCTGGTGCAATCTATAATGTGCCAAATACATCGCGAAAGCACCTAACCGTGTAAATAAGGCTATGACAGTCTTTAAAACTAATACGAAATATTAATGTTTGTTATGCTGCCTATTCGTAAGGTTCGACGTTCCCGGGGAAAATACTTCTCCTCCGGTTAACCGTTTTACTAATTTCATATGCGGTCATCATATCATTTAGAAACTTAACTATTTTATGAGATTCTCCCCAGTCCAGTTGCGGTTTTGGACGCCTGACTTTCTGCCTTTTCGTTTTATACAACCATTATCGGTCACCTTTCTGAATCGTGGCATTAAAGGCATATGTGGCATGCATCCGATCCCTCGGCGCATTGCTGCCATTACTAGCCATATCATGGACCTTCCAAAAGTCTTCCTAATTCGAACCAGGCATGCATCCGATCCCTCGGCGCATTGCTGCCATTACTAGCCATATCATGGACCTTCCAAAAGTCTTCCTAATTCGAACCAGGTAAGGCTTTGGATCATTTGGTAAAGGAATCGATGAAAAAAACAAAGTATTCCTTTTCCCTAGATGTTTTACGAAGCAAAACTAATACGTTGATACTGATTCCCCAAACGGAGAGCCAAATTTAAATTTTTGCATTTAGTCCGCTTTTGCAAGACATAGCCTTTAATTGTATTGCAAGCTCTACATGTCCGGCAATAACTTTGAACGTCGTCCTCATATCACAACCAGTTAAAGCGATTTCTTATTATTAGGTATTTCTCAACTCAAAGGTTACCTGCGCTGTTGGCATCAATCATGTATTTTATAACATCCTTGAAGTTGGAAAGGAACGACCTTTTTTTTCAGGTTTCTTTCATTATTGTTTTCAAAAATTCCATCCAGCATGCCATTTTTTAGTTTTAGCGAGTCTTAAAGTGATCAAAAGCGCTGGCTACATTAGAAATATTATAAGACTCTGATACGTTCATTTTTAAATAATGATATAACCTGCTGTATAACCACGTCCGCAAACATTTATTTCTAAGCAAGTCAAGTGATGTCGGAACCGATTCATTTCCAAGTTTAGATAACCTAATTTTTTTCACTCTGACCTCTTGGTTTTGTTACCAGCAGCAGTTTATACAGCTGTCTTCGCAAGGTTTTCTAGAAAAATCATGCGTATATGGATGTTTGTTGACTGGTCTATATGCCATTTATAGCCATAGGTTTAAAAATGTGGCAGTCTGACCTTCTGAATTTTTAAATAGATTATAAAATTTTTTGTTGCCTCAAAGGTTGCGTAAGCCTTTTTCCTAATTACTTTGTGCCTTAACAAGCGCCCTACTGTAAAAGACTGTGATATTGCCCTTCTTGTCAGTGTCTTGTTTCTGTAAAAGAACTCTATCAATACCGCAATAACTAGCACTAATGTCTAAATAGAAATATTCTGAGCTAGGGCGGTTCAATGCAAAAGAAGAAATTTTGATATGTTTCAGTATGTGAAATAAATGGAACCCTGATCAATCCGTTCATATTGACTTTTTTAAAGTTACCTTAAATACAAGTATAACAATGGTTAAAAGGTTGTTGGGTAATAACAACGAAGTCCCAGGAAACTTCTTAGTTCATGGACGTTAGATGCAGCCTTCCAATCCTTTAGAGTTTCAATCTTACTGGTTTTGTAAACTTTTACATTACAGAAAATGGCCTAGATATATGACAGTTTTCTGGAAAAGGTTACGATCTTTGTAATTTAGTTTTAAGCAAACTTACCTAGGTCTCTGGAAAATCTGTCAAAGCCTATTAGGTTCTTCTTATTTTTTTTATTAAAGTGTTGGTAATTAATAATAAATGTTTAATAAACGATCGTAAAAAAAATCTTCAAAAGATTTGTTTAGCAAATTTTCGTGAAAAATATAATTTTGCGTAACACTAGTTGAGTCAATTTTTGTAAAAAAAAGGCAAATTTTTGTAAAAGATATTGCTTGCAAATTTATTTTTTAGGTTTTGTCAAGGTGCCTTAGATGTTCCCTGACTATGATAGCCCATAGCTTTTACTCTCGAAAAGCAATGGTACATTACGTTTGCGCAATAAGTTGATTATTTAATTGCCACCGAATGTGATATGTATATGGATGATAATAGTGACCCCATAAATTTAATTCAAAATCTGTAGGCGTTCATCTATCAGAATAGCTTTAATATGTGTCGGTCTATTTTAGTCAGAAGCCCGGGTGACCCCTATTCTCAATGTATGAGGTAGAAGGTGATGTTCTGCGTCTACTAATGTACTCATTTTTAAGTTAGAGTAAACAATAAAAAAAATGGAGCATTTTCGCTCTCGAATATGTTAATGCCCATGATGGACCCCTTTGTTATGTCCTATGATGGACCATATCTCGCCCAGAGGGCCATTATAAGAGCACATGTATAAAGGCATTGTCGATGATATTGTTTCTTACAAACCAATGCATATTTTGTTATTTTTTTAAAATGAATACCCAGAAGGTACCGCAATGGGATAAACGTTACATGCAGCAGGCCCTGCACCACGTATAAAATAAAACCATAGGATTTAAACAAGCAGCAACAAGTATTAATGTTCCCAAAACAACTCTGCGAAGACGATTTGCTAAACAACAAGGGGTTCCAAGGGCGATGAAGAAGAATATTCTCTGCGTACGTAGAAACTAAATTAGTAAGCTACATTATAGACATGGAAACAAGGATTTTTGGCCTTAGCAGTAAAGGATTATGTCAGGTCATATTCAAGTGGTCCGAAAAAAACTAACATTAAGCATTCCTTCAACTGCGAAACTAGAGTGACAGGATGAACATGGGTCACAGGATGAACAAGAGTTCTTAAGACGTAATCCACAGTTATCTATTTTAACCCCAGAAAAAACGTCGTTAGTTGGGGCCTAGGCATTTAACAAATGCAACATAAGTGCCTATTTTAATGGCCTAGCTGATATACTCGACAAATATAAAGTTTTTCTTGTAAACGTTTATAATATGGATGAGTCAAGTGTAACTACGGTGCAGAAGAGGTCGCAGGAAGTCTACGTAGTCAAGGATAATAAGCAAGTTGGAAAAGTTAGTGCAGTAGTGGACGTGGTCAACAGGTAACAGTTGTTTATTTGATGAATAATATGGGAACTTATGTACCCTTTGCATTCATTTTCCCACGGCACAGGTTGAAGAAGAAACTCGATGTATGGAGCACCTCCCCGAAAGTAGATGTTTCGCCCAAGATAATGGTGGGATGACCTAGATATGTTTTTTTAAATGGCGGCAAATTTTTTCAAGATATACGAAGGCTGCTAATGATAACAAGGTTATATTATACACGACGGCCATGGCAGTCACAGGGGACTTTTGAAACTTTGCAGCCTGTAAAGGCAAATAGTATAAATAATAAAGTTTGTTAACGAAATGAATGATTGTTTAGTTACTTTTAAAATAAAAAATTATATAACATATGGATTTTTTTGCGTAAACTAGTATTGGCGTATTAAGGGGACCATCATGGAATACATGAGCCGGTGATGGCCCCTATCGCAAAATTTCTAAAATCTTCAAATAAAGAGATGTATTGTTTTAAGAAAAACAACGCGCCCAAATGGCGCAACTGATAAGGAACAAACGCGTCAATAAGTGCATATATAAGCAAGTTATGGGACAAAGCTGTTAATGGATTCAACATAGTCACACTTCGCCTGCTCATTTCAAAGTCCTAGAATGGCTCCTTCACAGCATGACAATTTTCACGAAAATTCGCTAAAAAATAACGTGTATACACCATGCATACATTAGAACATTAACAATCTGTGGAAACCCATAAATAGTGACACCGACATTTAGTAATTGCTTTTAGTTTATTTTTAGACAACAAGTGGCTACTGCATTTGTAAAATTAACATCTGTAGATTGCTATTTATGGCCCAGGTTGTAACTAGATCCATTAGACAATAGTGTCATTAAGTTTGTTTATCGAGAGAGTATAAAACAAACTATATAAAAGCAGGAAGTAGAAATCAACATATGTTCTTTTAGACACCTGAATAGGTGCAAGTTAAACTGTAATAGCCGAGTTATGACTCCAGCCGACATTTTATCGAGTTTGACCGGGTGCAGATCTTATCTTTCTCTAATAAAGCGTTCGTCAGGCGACTTTGCGTGACACCACCATGACAACATAAAATACAGTCATATAGCTTCTATTCTTTTGTGCTGTATTTCTCTAGCATTTTTTCATTTTCATTAATTAAACAAATGAAATATGTATATATGCATAAATACATACATAATGAATCCTGCCATCGTGACATTTGATATGCATAGAAATCCTAAACGACGCGACGCGACATGTACAAACCTCAGAATGTTCTCTCGCCTCTCGAATTTATCACTTTGTTGAGCAATGCGCATTTCAATGCAGACTTATGTATATAAATCTCCTTGACCAACCTCATGCACTATTGCCCTTGAATATCGTTGCTATATTTATCACTTTATAGCATTTCCTGTGAAACAGTGAACTTATTACAAATAAAGTGCTACAAATTTATATAGTCAAACGTGATAGATTGTTCCGTACGCTAGGTGTTTGGCAGTTTAAGGTTTAGTGAAGCTTCCAAAGCGTTTACCTTGGTTGGAATAGAGGGTCTCAAAACAGATATTTCAAATTAAAATAACTAGGTAGTATTACGTTTTTATACAATCTTTGTGTCCGTTGTAATCAAATATTTAGATAGTTGCCTTAACAATACAACTTGTATATAAATCAGTTCAGTTGAAAAAGAGGCATCCCCCAAAACTCGCTCAATGATGTTGCAATTTAGGTAGGTTATTTCTTACAATTTTTATATTATGTTAACTATATTGGCATCTCATTTGGTTCTTGTTCATTTTTAGTGCAATTTTCACTGGGTTGTGCACACAAAGCATTTACTGTTTTGTTTCTAATTATGTTAATTTCGTCTGTTTAGTTGTTTCCACTCTGCAGATTCTTGTATTTCTTAGCCACCGGGTGAGGGAAGTGAAGTTTCTAAACTTGCCCTACGTGTGGCGAATTCTATTGTTGTGTTTTCAAATAACCAATACATCAATGGTTATGCATTGTATCTATAACAATAACAACTGAGTCAGTCGTCAGAAAGGACGGAAGCCCTGCATAGTTTACCTACTATGCTGTGAGATAAGGCTTTACAGATGCAATATACAGAATTCATCAATCTCAGAACAGAGCAATCCAGATTGATTAATCTAAAACAGCATCACTGTGTTTTCACTTAAAAAAATATAATAAGAGGTTACGACTTCCAAACTTTCAAAACATTTATTAAAATGGGCACAAATTGAATTTGATTAAACTTGGCTCAATCAGAATAGTTTTAAAAAAGTTCGGGACGCAGCTAGTGCGTTTTGGTAGCCAATTTTCATTTAATGCTTCAAATTTAACTTAATTTTCTATAAACCTAGAAAGTTGAATTTTGGTACGTAGTAAGGCCCTTCCCAAAGCAACTTATCCATTAAATTTTTCGACCCTTTAGCCCTGTATAATTTTTTTGTGTGAAAAAAAAACTGTGTTTATGATACACAAAGTTTAAGTCGTTGTATCCTTCTTTGGCCTCCTAGAGAAAAAATATTAAGGTCCATGACTCAAATTTTAGTCTAGCTAAAAGCTGAGGACTTGGTGCATAGTCTTACAGTTGTCCATGCAATTTCCCTACTGAATTTTATGTCAATAACTTTACTATTTTCTGATAAATTTTTCGAAAAATGACTTGATTTTTTCTCTGAAAAATTGGTGCGCTTAGTTATACAAATATATATATATATATATATATATATATATATATATATATATATATATATATATATATATATATATATATATATATATATATATATTTTTATGAAAAGAAAAAAGCTAAAAGCATACAATGTTACAAGTATTTTATAAATTAGTACATATATTGTACTTACTCAATTATTGTAACTTGTTTACGCCTACCATAATATTTGTGACATTGTGCATAAACCATTAAAACAATTTAATTCAGTTATGTTAGTTTTTACTTTACTATACGTTATCAGATTTTAAATCGGATTAGGTCATAATAAAAGTGTGAGGATATTCTCATTACCTTTTTTTAAATTTTTATAAGCATAATTGTCTCTGTAGAAAATTAGTAAGCCTATTGCACAAGGAAATCAAAACATTCCTTATTTAATAAATTAAAGTTAATGTTTAAGGACAAGATTGAAACTTGTTCGTAAATGGTGCCTTGTAAAATTAATGCCAATGGCAAATTTTACCGTTATTATCTACATTCTACCCTATTTATTTTACGTTGTCAAAAGCTTATGGTTATTGGAGTACGCAATTTCAGTGTGTTTTTTATAACACTGACAATACGGCTTAGGTCCCCGGTATTAATATTAGTCAGTCATTTGTGTCCGATCCTTTCGCCATCTATTATACAATTGCCAATGCTTTGATTCCTCAGCGCAGTGACAATACAGTGAAAATTTCACTGAAATTTCCTGAAGCAGCCGTAGAAAACTTATTGTGTGAATATTTAAGAAAAACGTAATAAAAAAAACACAAGGCTTACATACTTGGATTTTATTGAAGTCAAATCTTTATATGTTCCTGCAGGTAATGAACAGTCAAAGTCATCTCTTTCAGAACATGTTCATATATATAATCTTATCTAAATCATTAGAATATTGTAGTGAATTTCAATTAACTATAACTTATAACGCAAAACATTTTTTGAAATTTGCGAACATGCATCACCATTTGTGGTTTGTATAGATTATGCAGCTTTTTAAACTGTTCTTGCTACCTACTATTTCTTAAAGTAATTACAATTTAAGAAGGCTGCGTTTTCCTATACTAAAGTGATACCTAAATGCCACCCTTAAGTTGTTTTGGACAGCAATATATGGTTTAGGTCTTTTTGGGCCTAGGACTTTTGACATAACATTAATATAGTGTAATTGTATATAAATGTGGTGTAACCGATAATACATAGTTTGCCGGTACCTGTAAGAATATGAAGAAAGAAAGGTGTCAGAAATTTTCTCATTATAGAGCATTTAGATAATTTCTCAAGAAATATTGTTTTGCTTACAAATGTTAGTTTATTGACAGTCAACCAACTAGAGGCTAAAATTGTTATAAAAATGCTTTTAGGGAGCCAAACATTTAAAAAAGTTGCGATCACCACGGCTCGAGATAAAAGAAAAATTGGTAAAATTTTCCAGGAAAACAGAAGAAAAGCTACAAAGGAGTTAACACAAATCGTAAATGAAAGAGGCGTTAACATTTCTGCTGAAATAATCAAGCGTTCGCTTTTATAAATGTGATTCAAATGCCGTAGACCAGTGAAGAAGTCAAAGCTTACTCCAACCGCGGAGTTAGAACTTTGGTATAGGCTAAAAAATATCGGCACTGACTAGAAAAAGCTGAATATTGAGTTTTTAAACTTAATTTTAGTTAGCTCTTAATTATTTGATATTCTTCTATTTAAATACCACAATTATTTTAAAGGATTTTATTGTGTTCCAAGTTTCGTGTCAAGACGATTCTTACATAGGAATGATGATGGGTAAATCTTAGTTCTTTTGGTTAAGTCAAGGCAAGAGAAATCACCTGAGTGTATCGTAGAGATTCTTTACCACCCTCCAAAGGTAATGGTCTGATCAGTTATCAGTGAAAAAGGCAGAGGTCGCCAATGTCGAAGGCATGCTAAAACTTAAAAATATTGGAGAAACGGCAAATTCAAGGTATAAGAATGGTTTGATGATCATCCTGAGTGCTCTTTTACGTATGACTCAGCTCTTTGCCCCAAAGTTGAACTGGTAGCACATTCTTAGAGATGAAATTAATAAAAGTTGTGCCTTGACCAAGTAATTCGCCAGAAACTCCTTCGAGAATTTGTAGGAGATTCTGAAACAAAAAACCTCCAAAGATAATAGCACACAAATACAAAATTTTAATTTTTAAACTGTAGGGTTGACTCTTAGTAGCCCGGTGCTGAAAGCCCATACAATAGAGCGTTACGTAGTTGCTATTTTCATACGCAGTGTTCCAGTAAATAGAATTTATATTCGTAAACATAATTTGATTATCACAATAAATTAGGTTATAATCTGCTCGAAATGTTTGAATAATGGAAAATGCTTTTATAGTACAACATAAGCTTTTTATTGGAAATTTTCATGCATGTAACACGCTATGAAAGTTGTCTGCTTGGAAAGATGCAAGAGATATCCATATCTACAATCGAATTAATTATATCTATTTTGTAGCATTTCGTGCAACAACATGAACTCAGTTTTTATAATCTCTATTGAATTCTAAATACCTATCATACCTTTAATATACAGAATGACGGGAAACTCCATGTCACATAATAACAAGGCTGTTAAATCTATATGTTTTGTTTCTATCACTATATATATATATATATATATATATATATATATATATATATATATATATATATATATATATATATATATATATATATATATATATATATATATATATATATATATACAGTTTGAATATAAAAATAGTTACAAAAAAATTAATGTGATATTTACCAATTTTGTTCTAATAGATTTAGTTTTGCTAGTTTTGTGGCTTCTTTTAGTTAATTTTCTTTAAAAAAAAATCCCGACCTCTAAACTTTGAAAAAATTCTTCATATGAGCGCGAACTAGGCCCCCTAGAACCCATATATACAGGATCAGTTTCATTCTTATATGTTTACATGTATATATATATATATATATATATATATATATATATATATATATATATATATATATATATATATATATATATATATATATATATATATATATATATATATATATATGGATATGTATAACAGTATAAGACCGATAACTCAAAAAGTAATAAAGTAATGGGCCGATTTTAATCAAATTTTCTGAGTGCCTTCCTTTCGCACGTGGCTTGGAAATGTTCTTTAGCCAGGAAAATTTTCGAAGTTTCTCCCTAAGAATTTTGTGTTTTCTTCAGGAAAAATTTTACATCTCCAGAAATAACAAGTACGGGCAACCAAATTTGATAAATGTGTTTGTATTATAAAGATTGAACCATCGGCGAAGAAAATAAATTTGGAGTTTTCCTCAAAACGTCATAACTGGCAATATCTAAGCAAATAACCTGAAACAAATGCGGATTATGTAAAGAAAATATCGCAAGAAGGGTGTTCTGTAAATACTTAAGATTCAGCGTCAACCTTCATTGTCCTTCATTTTCCCAAAATATTTCCAGAAATCTCATTTCAAATAGACCCTTTCTCTGGCACTTTAGCGGTAGTTTTAGTTAAGTTCACGGCTTCACGGTCTACGATTTTTAGCTAATTTTCGTAGAAAAAAGTTGTAAGGAGGAGACCGCGAAAGAGATTTCTTCAAAAGAGCGCAAACTAGCCACCCATAGAATTCGTATCCGGGTTTAGTTTCAGTTGTCTTTTATTTACATATATACCGGGTGACGCATTTATACGGTAAAGCTCAATATAACTGTTATTATACAAGATACGAGAAAAAGTTTCATACGCTAATTAAGGGGTGTCTTGAGCTGCATCTTATAGAAGTATTTTGACAGTCAGAGACCGGCCCTGGTGATACCTGCAATGTTTTTCAAACACCCTTATATCATGTCATCTTTGTATTTTTATCGAAATATGATGCATGTTTGTAAGAAAAGAATCGAGACGGAGTATTTGGGTTTTAGTAGCGAATCTTCATTAAATGCTTTAAATTTCAATAATTCAATTTGCCTAAGGCTTGTTGGCTAGGAAACCAGTTTTCTCGGAAATATTTTAAGTATATTTTTGTAGAATTTTGTACATTTTCAAACAATAAATTATTTTGGTAAAATATGGTATATTGTTTCTACTATATAGGTTATACTAGTAACCAGATTGATTATGTTTGCATTAGAGACATAGTTGCTATTAAAAAAGTTTTTAGGAAAAACCACTTCCATAACGCACTTGCTGCGTCTAGAACTTTTTCATTTTAGTCTGACTATCTATTAGCTTGCTGGTTCCTATCTACAATTGTAAAAAATAGTTAATCATTTTTCAGTTATAGAGACAGACTTACAGATATTTGAAAATGTGGCAAACGACACCAATCATTGGAATCCTGACTGATATTCAGACTGCAGGCCGTGTCTGAATTCACTTCTGGGGTTGTGAAGCGGTGCAGTGTATGTGAGTTGGGTTAAGCGATTGGCGCGGGGGGTGCGACCGTGGGCATAGCTGTGTCGGGATGCAAGGTGGCAAGGAGAAGAAGGAGGAGCAGGAAAGACAGTCGCCCTCGAACTACGCTTTTGAGAGGTGACATACAGCGTTCGCTGAGATACCAAGGATTTGCTTTGTATCCTTATTTGTAATAGTGTCAGTCTTCCAGCTGTAATTAGTAATTGTAGCCGGCTATTTTATTGTTACGCAATTAGAAACCTTTAAGTTGAACTTTGCAAGTGTTTATTTCAGTTAAGCCACCCCCTGAGTACTACCTTCTATAGCTAGTACAGCCCAGAAGAAGTGGATCGTTACCTTTGGCGCCTATCAAGGACTGGAAAATTCATAACACAAAAAATAGACCTTCAAGGAAAAGTGTAGCGGCGAGTTTACCAAGTTTACTTAGAAAAAATAGGAACTCTGTTTAAAATGCTTAAAGGGAAGAAAGGAGTCTTCTAGAGATCTAAAAAAAAATTGCGTTTACCTGAAAATATGAAAGCATTGCAGACGACGATAGGAACTGTAACAAAAGGTTTCAAGACTAGAGATAGTTATGATAAATAATATTGGGTTCTTCGACCAACGCTGGTCTGAGAGTAAATATATTATTTATGTTCAATTGAAAAGAGATTAGTGGTTTGAACCTTACTTTTAGGTCTACAGGTAGCATACATCCCATGAGTTTTATTGAAAAATTAAATAAACTGTTCCATGATGCTGCGGCTCCTAAGTGAAGTCGTTTGTCTTTGACTATAAATTATTTAAAAGGTCCAGTGACCGAAAATATTGGAGAGGTGGGGTATATTTTTCAAAAACTAAAAAACTAAATTATGACAAATCGACGGAGTGGTAGAATAGGATGTCGTAGATGAAGCTCGAACTAATTATATGTCAGCATTAGTGATTGTGAAGAAAAATGTTGATTGGTAGTAGACAAATATTGAACACGACGCTTTAGAAAATCTTGGAAAGAAAGATTTACATATGGTCACGGTGGCTCATCCCGAGCTTGAAGGGCTATTCTATGTGCAAACAGGCAGTTTAGACTATAGTCTGGGGGCAGCCTGTTTCGAGTATTGCGAGAATGATATACCCTTTATCAGAGGGGACTGTTCAGGAAAGGTCTGGCAGAGAGCCCGTTTTAGAATTTGTAGGACCAAGTAGTCGATTATTTGGCAGTTATTCTGGCAAAATGAAAAAGTACGAGCATATAAAGGCCAGGTCTTATTCGACAAAGAGGCGAAAATCTGCCAGGAATGTCGCGGCTGCCTGCAAATTATGGCGATGGACATGTATCTTAACAAAAAATATGATGGTCGGTTTTGAATTCACAAGGGGATTGGACCGAACTCTTACATTCTATGTACAAGACAGTGTTGACCAAAAACTTGCTTTCAAAAACATTTTAAATTTAAAACCATATCTTAGATTGCTTCTTGCTGTCTGCAAGTCTCAACAAGTGCTATCCTTTCAATTTTGTTTCGTAATCTTTCTAATTTTATGTAACTTTTATTTATATTATCTCTTATGTGACACTGCTTGCTGCTCTTCCGTAATCAAATCCTTTATCATTGTTTGTAAATTTAAGTGGAGGGTGTGAAGCGGTGCAGTGTATGTGAGCGAAGTTAAAAAGTGGGCGGCGTAGGTGCAACCGCAGGAAATGTGTGGTGATGCAGGGAGAGACCGTAGCCCTCTAACTAACTCATTTATAATAGTACTGTGTGCCAGCTATATTTAAGAATTATAGCCACTTATTTTATCGTTGACAGCCATAGCTCAAAGCTTCTTTTGTACCTGAACTGAAACTAAAAGGTTATCAAGTTCCTTTTTATAACTCTTAGATGACGCCCAAGTCACAGGCTGTTGTTATGTCATTTTAGGTGACGTAAACATTGCTGATACATGCCATCATATGTGTGGTGCCTTAATGCTAAGATTTGTCGCTTAAGTCTTGATTTTTTCAGGTAGGTTTTTAGATCAACATCTGTTTAGATGTAGTCCAGCTACCGAAAAAGCCAACAGCTGTGGTAGACGAAAGGTCTACCAAGCCACTTAGTAAGTTCGGACATGGCATAACGGCTTGCAAACCAATTAGGATTCCAACCTGCCGTTTAAGTCTAAGGTTATTAGACACCAATCATTGCTAAAAGTCGTAACGTGTATTTCGTTACATTAAATTATTTGAGTCATTACTCTGCTCCAATTCCATTTGCCTCTTAACCATAGACAATTTTAATCATGGCAAGACTTATTAATTTTTTCTTAGGTGTGCTAGACGTTGTTTACTCTACCGCAGTCGCAGCCTACTGTTCGCAGCAATGTTACTTTTTTATCAGATGTTTTCAAGACCATAAAATCAAATTGCCTCTTTTACACCGTCCTATTTGACTATCTGCGCACTGTGTATAACATCTACAATACCATGCAAAGATAGATAACGGTCATCTTGTTCATAAGTAAATTTATTTTATTTGAGCTTCATTTGCTTCTCCAATTTTATCTACTTTGTAGCGTTTTAAAATAAAATTAATACTTCGTTATTTGGCATATGATTCTAGTTGAAATTAAAAAAAATATCGGGACGCAGCAAGTGCGTTATGGTAGCGATATTCGTTAAATGCTTCAAATTTTAAATACTGAATTTGATGTAAGCCCAGAAAGTTGAACTTTGTAATTTTGTGATACAAATTTTTCTTTTGAGAAAATTCTTTCGAAAAACTGGTCCAACCAGGCTGGATAACGAAGTTGATTAAAAACTTGACATACTAAAGATATGTGCCAAGTTTCGTTTCAATCAGTTTAGTACTTTTTTAATTATCGCTCACACACACACACACACACACACACACACACAGATATATATATATATATATATATATATATATATATATATATATATATATATATATATATATATATAAACATATAAAAATTGCAACTGACCCCCAGTTCTAGGGGTCCTAATTCGCGCTCATTTGACAAATTATTGAAAAGTCTCACCATCGATACCTTCCTATTAGTGAATTTAAAAAAAATAAAAATTCACTAATATTAAAGAGCTGTTAGATTTACAATTTATATAGAATAAACACATACAATTTTTAGTAATTTACGAACCACCCTAGTATATTGTGACATGAGTTTATAATAAAATTGCAACCCTAACAGCGAGTCGTATATTGGCTATCCACCAGAACAATATCGCCAGTAAATATATATATATATATATATATATATATATATATATATATATATATATATATATATATATATATATATATATATATATAAACATTTAAAAATTTTAACGCACCTTGCTTTCGGGTTCTAGGGGCTCAAATTCGCGCTCATTTGAAAACTTTTTGAAACATTTTTTGTTAATAAAAATCGCTAATTTTTCAATTCAGTTATTAATAACATCCTTGTGGTGTGTATAGCTGTCGATTAGTTTCCGTAATGATATTATCTTAGTTGTGGAGCATTAGTGTTATTCCTGATATGGTTACCTTATTGTGCTCTCTATGACAAGCCATACCACATACCACATACCTCTTAACCTACATCACACCTCTGGGGCTACACCATGCCTCTTAAAAGTAACACCGTAGGTCTGGGGCCACATCATACCTCTCAGAAGCTATAACATGCCTTGAAGCCAATAAAGGTAGACCACACTCATATATATATATATATATATATATATATATATATATATATATATATATATATATATATATATATATATATATATATATATATATATATATACACACATATAAAAATTGAAACTGACCCCGGATATGTGTTCTGGGGGGCCTAATTAGCGCTCATTTGAAGAAATTTTTTCCAAATTCAAAAGTCGGGAACTCCTCATTAGTGAATCTTTTTAAGAAAATTCACACTTGTGTCAACCATGCGCGATGACGACGCTATAGACGAAGATATAGGAGACCAGGTAAAACCTGAGGTTATTACTTCTTATAATATAACCAAGGGGGCAGTTGATGTGGTGGATGAAATGAAAACATTATATTCCGTTTCTAGACTGAGCTGTAGGTGGCTCTTGACGACCTACTTTTCAATGCTGAATAATGGTATCGTAAATAGTTATATAATTTACAAAGCCAATAACAATTATAAAAACGTTATAAAGGAGAGACGTCTGTTTATAAAGGATTTAGCGCTTTCACTCATCAGACCACATCTCGAAACCCGCTTACAGGTTACAAATTTGCCACTGGTATTGCGTACCACTATAGGAAGAATCGGTAGGATTCCAGTGGAAAATCCGCCACCAGCAGAAAATGCATCCAGCCGCTTTTGCTATTTTTGTCCTCGCCGGAAAAAACAGAAAAAGCAAAAGATTGTGTAATTCGTACCAGAAACCCATTTGCCAGGAACCTATATCTACTATAACATATACATGTGCTATATGTTCAGGCAGCTCATCAGACTCACAGTAAAACTGAAATTTGTAATGAAATATTTGGAATAAAACATTAAAATTGTCTTGTCTATAAATATATTTATGTGTTCAAATTTCAAATTCTGTGCAGTAATATATATATATATATATATATATATATATATATATATATATATATATATATATATATATATATATATGTGTATATATATATATATATATATATATATATATATATATATATATATATATATATATATATATATATATATATATATATATTGGCAACAAATAATTCAAATATGTAATGTGAAGGTTACCGTCGAACCGCGACAAACAGAGTTTCGAAATACCTAACGACTAATGCCGGGTTAACATACATTGAGCTCTAAGTGACATATAACACAGGAAGTACGTGCCGCCACCTCGTTGAGAAACCAAGTAGTATGTTGTCACGGCAGCTCTAAATAATACAGAATGAAAAAGACTGTATACAACCAATTAAAAATTTAGTAAATTGTCAGCCCTGGCCCATTTCTACCCTAATATAGAGACAAAGTATGTAAGGCTAGATGTGGGGATAATGCATCTAGCCTTACATACATTAAGCTTCATAGGGGAAAGTTTTAGAATTACACGTTGAAACAAAATTGAATTATTAACAGGGTGCTTTATAAAAAAACAAGTCAGTACTGCCCTGCTTATTTTTTGGCACACCCTATGTAGTACAAAATAATTTTAAAATGCGCACACTTAGTAACCATATAATCTAAAATATACACATTACATAAAAAATTCACCCATAAACGAAAAACTTACTTTATTGAACTGTTGACCTATCCTGCCCGATACAATCAATACGTTTTTACTAAACACTTAAAGATTTACACTTAAATAAAGATTGTAGGATTTTTAACACAAGTAGTTTGTCAGGTAATTCCATTATGCTCTCGTCGTGAAATAACCATGTCTCTTAATTTTCTTAATGGTATGTTTATTTAAAGAATGACAGTAGTAAGTATTTTATTTAGGTAATTTATCCGTTGTAATAGAGTTCTTAAAGTTTTGAGGCCAGTATCGTATAAATTATGTTGTTTCTATGTTTTCGTCGCCATAATTTTTACTTGGGGGCGTATAGCATACTTACTAATTTCATGGTTAATGTATTGTTTTCTATATATCTCTTTATTATGTGCATGTTACTATACAAAGGCATAAATGTCAGAGCTATGAATATTCGTAGAAAGGAACCAGTTTTTCACCTAGCCGTACGGTCAATTAATCACAATTTATTCATATTTTAACACAGTTTATTGTTATTTGGATTTATATTCGTGTTTTACTACTTCTTGAAAAGAAATTAATTTTGATTAAGTTAACGACACACATATCTGGGACACGTAAAGTCATTTGTCACCGTCCCGGCTGGAAATTAATCATTCACATTATGTACTTAATGCTAGGTAAAGCTTTTATATGCTTTTCATAACGTTGAATTCGTAATAAGTTGCCGGATTCAGGGAGGCACTCCAATAAATATTGTAAATTCGTATTGAGAACCTCTCGAATTTTAAGAACACATGTGCTCCGACACCAGGTTTGAATAATAAGTGAAAGTATATTATAACCTATATCGTAAAAATAATGTTCGTTGAAACCTGACAGGAATACATTCTACATTGTTTATCTGAACGGATACTGTAATCGATTTGAAGGAAAGTTATTTATTGATCTGGGCAGTAACTATAAATATTGAAACGTTCATCATTTCCTGTCCGAGGATTACTTCACTCGAAACGGAAAACATGGGATCGTCACCGCCATACCTCTTCGTTAGACTGTACTATGTGAGCTTTTCAACTTCTCACTAAATTATATTTTAAAAAGGTTTGCCTCATTATGTTTCATATTTTAGATTATTTTTAAAACACCTTTGATACGTTTAAGAATTCGGCAATTTCTAAACACGATGTGTTTATTAGTGAATATTCGGTAGGATAATTTACTCATAGAGAACTCACAATGATGAGACTTTCGTAAAATTACCTAACTTAGGGGTAAGCTGAGATTGTTATGTTTATACATATGTACGTATTCGAGTGGTAATAAATTTAACTAATTTTGGTAAACCATACATACAAATGTAGGTTCCCATCGTAAATCTCTTTCATTTCATTAAACAGCCCAATCGCACTAGCTTTTCAAAAAAATAAGGCTTTTACCTAAAAAAATGACACCTTTAAAAATCATAAAACTTATTTGATGAAATTTATAAAACCTGTTGACCTGAGAAAACATATGAACGTAGCAAAATTGAAGTTTCTATAATTCTATAATAATCAAGAATTAAGTTATAAGGGTTTGTAATAAATTCTCCACAACGCAATTACTACATTTTGAGTTTATATACGCAAGACTATGCAATTTCGAAATAACAACAAATTAAATTCTCTATACAAAATAGTGGGCGATTCAGTAGATTTTGTCCAATCCCAAGGCAAGGGGTAAGTACTGATTTTCTCACAATTGGCTACGTCTTTCATTTACAGGAAAAAAAAACAATAGTGAAGCCATATAAATAGTTTCCAAGTATGTCTTTAGTTGTCAAGATATTATTAAAATCAGCAGTTGCCATAGAAGTCTTGGCGAAGCACAGATTTCTTAAAAAATTAGAGGAAAGAAGAATCCGAAAGCGACTTTTCAAATTCCATTCGAGAATTGTCTGTTTCAGAATCAGTTAAAATGATCCTCGAGGGATCATTTTACCCACTAAATGGGATCATTTTGCCTCCACGAACCTTAAATGTTTAAGCCACAATATTTGGTTATATTTGCGATTAAAGCGGACAATTTTGCGTTCATATTTTCTCACGTAAAATGGTGTTTTTTCAATCTCAGGCAGCCCCTTGTAAATAAAAAGAAAACCCAAAGGCAACAACGAGATAAAAGTACTCTGCGGAAGGCTATAGGAGCACTAAGTCCGGCTTACCTGCCACAACAACTGCAGAGCAGTTCAAAATAATGTATGTCTAAAAAGGTGCTCCAGAAGAATAAAGAATTTTGCTTTTAATAAAACGAAAATTTTCGGAAGTAAGAAAATTGTTGTACTGCTGAACAAAAAATGCAATTAATGCTCATCTCATGTGCATGGAAGGTAGTATTATCAATTTATAACTATTGATGTTAGAGCACTGGCTTATCGGCTCACAGTGACAAATCATATTGTGCAACCATCTTCTATCGTCACGTAAGTTGCCGGTAAAGACTGGTTGACTGACTTTAGGAGACGCCGAATATTTTTGAGGACACCAACGTCAACCTCAGCAGCACCTGCTTGTGTTTTCAAACGACCAGTGGTCAACAGGTTGGTTTCCTTGCTGAAGGAGGTAATAACAAAAAAAACAGCTTTTCCTTCACATCAGATGTTCAACGTGGATCCATCAGTACAGTGCGTGATAAAAAGTGTAAAATATTGGTAAAACGATGTTGGAAACAGGTAGGACGTGTTGTGTTGTCAGAACTTTGTGGCTTAATAGCAGCTGTGATTTGTATGTCGTTATTCCCATGTTCCAACGAGTCCGGCTAGATAAAGCTATATGTTTTTTTAAAATGGGTCAATCTCTTTATGTCTTACGTGAAACACACTTAAAAATTTCATCTATTACTACTTTTGGATGACGATCTACCACACAAAAAGAATCTGGAGGTTAGCCCCTAAGCAAAAAAATAATTTTGTGGCGATATCGTGCTTGCCTCCACACTGCATCCCCAAATTCATGCAGTTAGACCTCCACTAAAACATTACAAAAACATAAATGTAGAAACATGGTTCATTCGTCACTTTTTATTAAATATTTGGAGTATTTTACGTGTCCTATTTTAACCGATTTAACCTTAATATTTTTAAAATATAAATTTTGCTGCTTTAAAACTGACAGATCAGTAAAATATCAGTCTTAAAGTATGATTGATAAAACGCTCACAATAACCATCACAGTGAGAGGAATTCCGAAGAACCCAAAGCTTTGCTCTAGAATATTCACGTCAACTCCAAGGAAAGTTCATTCGCTATCAGACGTGGCTACAAATAATCGTAGTAAGGCAAGGAAAGGTGGAGGAGCTGCAATTTTGATCAGCACTCCCTCCAAAGACTAGATACTCGAAAGAACCAAGAAAAGGATGATGAGGAAAACCGAAAAAAAGGAAAAACAAAGTTGACACTATATTTGAAAACTAAAGGTTCCTCTAAAGAGGAAAAATGCTTATGTCTGGTAAAACTGATGGTGAAAAAAAAAGGGGATGGATAGTACATGTACTGCTGCAATTTATACTACAAATCTTACGTAAGAGAAGGGTGGGTTACTTGTAGCATGATGAACGTGCCGGCGTGGAAGTGATTGAGAAAATGCTCCAATGTAAGTTATATGTAGAGGAAATAATTGTTTCCTCTCGGGTGGCTCAAGTTCGACGTAGGATCGATTGAAAATAATTACCTATTTGCATTCATCGTATGTACTCATCTGAGTTTAAGTTTTATTTTCTCGGGTCTTATAGATTATGTATATAACATTTTTTGAACAGAGAATCATTTACCCGACTCTCCTAGACTAAATAATTTTTTGGATACATCGATACGTTAATAGTCAATATTTAAAGTCTCTCTCTATTTTACTAGAGTTCTGATATGTTTTCACATATAAAGAACTGTGTAATATACAAGGGTGGAATAGATACGTGTGTCCAATTTGATTGGATTTTAGAGCCATTTCTCACTTAGGAGGTTTATTTTAGGGCACCTTCCCGTATATAACCATCGCAGAATTTGGTAACATGCCAGAAATTTCGCAACATCTATATTAACTTGATATTTATATTATTCAACTATTACTATCACTATAAGCGCGAGTTATATTATATATTATATTATCTTATATTATGTAATGTTAATCTATTGAGAGAATGCAGTTAGTTGCAGCTCCTGGGGCTATCAGATTTCTGTCAACACCACGTCAGGCTGGTCGATAGTGTAGAAGAAATGATGACCAGCAGTCCTCACGAGAACGATTCCCTAACAGTTAAAGAGGTGGAGGAACATGGATTGCCATTAATTTTTGTTATTAGAAGTTAGTGTAGCTTAAGTCTTAGTCTAGTAAACATCGTAGTTAGGATAATTATAATTTCATATACCAGGGTCATACAATATAATAAGTAACATAAAAAATATTAAGTAAAAGTTTTATAAGTGTAAAGTTTTTGTAATTAATCATTAAAGTTTTTTAAAACTTCAACGAAGGGCTAAGTTATTTAATTTGCGTTTTACATCATATATAGCACCATTTCATCATAACAAATTAATATTGACACAGCAAATGGGTTACGTAAGCCAAGTTTTATAAGAAACATTTAAATGCTCCTTGTTTGAGTTTTTAATAAGAAAGAGAGTTTAATTTTTTAACACATAATGTTTATTATCTTTATGAGGGGGACATTAAAATAGCTGTATTAATTTCGGGCATAAAACCTTTTTTTAACTTAATTGTTTCCAAAATCACTGGTTTCATTTCTTGGCAACGAATGAATTTAAGCTTGTTACTAAAAAAAGACATCTATGAAACTTAAATATAAAATATAACAGTAATCGACCTTAGTGAAATAGTATTTTGTACATCAGATTAGGTATTTCACGGCATCTTAAAACTAAATATAATAACGCAGTATTAATTTTGCAAGATCACTGTTTTAAAACTAATGTAAAGATAACTTCAACTAAGAGCCTTAGTTGTAAGCTTTTAATAATCTATGCGAACTGTATATTAATATTTATTCAGTGCGTTGATGGCATGTTGTTTATTTAATTAAATGTGTGTAGACTCAATCCTTCAAATTGGTGTACTAATTTATCGATTTCGCGTATCTTACATTATAAAGCTTCTTACTTATTACAGAAAAGGATTATTTTCACACATTACTTAACGTATCCTTGTGCTCGTTAGGACGAAATATCATCTAAGGTTAAAATAATATATAACGCAAATTTAAGAAGTTATCTACGTAAATTCTTGGTTTAACTGTTTTATTCTATTCACTATGACTGAATACTTTATATAATATATCAAACAAAAATCTGACACAGCAACAACCAACCTGCGTTAAACAAAAATTATCAAACTTAAATAGGAACAATATATAAGCATAGACAGAATTATTATTATTAAGAATATTTTTTATTCAACATAAACAAGCAAAAACCATGGACGAATCCCAAGATAGAAGTCACGTTTATGGTAAGCGTATTGTAAAATAATATTGTTAGATGCATAGTTTTCTCTGCTTACAGACTAAAACTTTCTACTTAACATATGGTAATATTATGTACATAATGAATCGTGAATAAATCTTTTGAAATTGAATTGAATTGAACACATATTTAGATCACCAAAGTTAAGCAACGCAGAGCACGGTCATTACTTGTATGGTTGACCTCTTGGAAATACATTGTGCTGTTGAATGTCCTCGGAAGGCAATGGAAAAATACTAAGTATATTTGTCAGTCAAGTTTCTCAGAAAACAACGACAAGCAAGTTGAGTTAGAGAATAGGTATATTATTTATTTTTAATAAAAGCTTCATTAGAAAAAACAAGTCGTCCGAGTTTAAGTCAAGATTTTTCGCTATTTTGAGCGAAGAGTTTGTCTACAGTTGGCTGTAAATATTCTCAAAATAGGTTTGGTTGCAGTCAGAGTAATACTCTTTACATCTTTTTGCCTAATGATACGTCGCCTGGTGGTGCCTTCTTCTTTCATGTTGTATTGTGGCCGTACACTTTTCATAACGCGTTTATGTTTTTTAGCGCAGGCGTCTATGTTTTTGACAAATTGAGGCCGTTCTTTAACGTTGAAGTACTTTCTAGCTAGGATTTATGCCGGTTTAAATACAAACTTCAAACTATTTTTATCCTAATCGAATATTATTTTGTTTAATTGGCCATAACCTTGTTCAAACTCATTTTTTCATCACTGGGAATTGAGTAGCATGTAGCAATTTATGCAATCTATCCATGGATCTTAAAGCGAATATCCTGATTTCCCGTGTAAACACTGCCTTTTTATTGCTTAGTAGTTTGCTTGACCAGTGATGTATATTGTGCATAGTTGTTTCACTTACTTCTTTCTACATAATTAAAAAGGTAGTCTTCTGTGTGTATTTTGATTTTATTTTGGTGTGTCCAACAGTAGTACGTTCTGCCAAATACGCAATAATAATCCTGATTGGCACTCTGTTAGACCATAACAGTTATGCCCTCGTTTCACTGCAAGGTCACTTCATATGCCGTTGTTATGGTTTAAATGTGAACTACTTGTCTAGTAAAAGATACGTTAACTGCGAATGCACCGGAAAATCTTCTTATCGATTCTATATTTCGGTACAAAGAATTATTTATCCTCTGATGACGCTAAATTGGTTAGTGAAACGATCGTCGGGTCTTTTAAAATGTGTTGTGATAATTTGGGTTCTCCAAGTATGCTTATTCTGGTACAAGTAAAGCTGAAAGTTATTGTTTTCCGGCAATCCTAGGGTAGACTGGTATTCAGATAACATTTACGTTTTAGGATCTACCAATGAGTTTTCTACGGCATTCTCAAACTAGTGCGGAAGATATCATAGCTTGTGATCGTCTTGAGGACTGCCTGACTCTCTAACGGGCACTAACCATTCGGCCTTTGTTACTGTCATTTTGAAAATTTGCTGTAATGCCGTGTGCCAGAGCAGGCTTTCAGAAAGAAACTGTTACAGGTTCCCTTTTCGCTTGTTTCGGTCCCATATTAAAACCTCTAAAAAGTTTTGAAACAAAGCTGACGAGTGATGTAACCCGAATTCATATCAAATATGGAGTGGTGTAGCGTGGGTTTTCGCCGCCCGGGGCCGACTGGACATTCGCCGCTCCCCCTATTTTACTTATTAGTTTAAAGTTTAAATATATTATTCAACGGACTTAATGTACCTCTTACAACTTATTGAAAGTCAAGATAAACTACCACTGCTTCGGAAGGGACATACATCTATAGGAAGAAATGGAAAGTTTATATTTAAAAATATCAGAATGTTTACAAGGCATAACTTTATTAACTTAACACTAGGTACATACAACAATAAATAATAATAACAAGTATTTAAGTATTGATTTGCCAATTGAGTGTACAATAGGATCTTAAATTATACATAGTGCTCATCACTTAGTAACCTTTACAGGTATTGTAAAAAATTCTAACTAGAGTAGAGAACTTAAGTTAATAAAATTAAAAGAAATAACAAATTATACTTAAGGGACAGACAAGTCTTATTAATTATTTACGTCACTATTATCTAAACATATGTCATGTTGAATTGCTAGAATGGCTAAATTTGATAGTCTCAACGTGGACATAGTCGATCTCAGATATTTTTTTATATTAACTGTAGTTTAGATAAGCTTCTCTTGCAACTGGCATTACTAACGGCATATGCTAAAAAATCCTCAACACTATGACAATGTTTGGTAAGCCATCTTCAAGTTTGGACTCAATTAGGTATTTTAATAAACCCGGAGAGCTGGACTTAATAAGCTCTTTTTTAAAGTCTGGGTCTGTTGCAGCTACAAACGCTCGTAGACGTGCGCGCTCATGTTGACACTCTTCTGTATTTATGTCCCGATGAGCTTGATCTAGGGTAAGTTCTTCCGAGCCCAACATTACTGCAGGCGTTAAAAAGGCATATTTTTGCGCTAGATTTTGCAGCTGTTGGAGTCGGTCACGAATTTCAGCAGTTACTCTGTCTACTGAAGTAATTATTATTCGCCTCAATTCATTATCGTACGATAACTCAACATTCACATTTCCGTCTTATATCCCTCCTCCTGATTCGCCTTGGTGGTTCAAAAGAAATTCCAACCTCTTCACATAAACTTTTAGCATAATGTAGGGTGTCGTCCATAAATTCCTCTCGTTTTTCTTCTAATACGGTCTGTAAAGCACTTATTTTCTGAGCACACTGATGTATGTTCAGTTCCTCTGTTTGCAAATACGTTTTAGTATCACTAACATCACGCAGTACCGGTTGTCAGAAGCCAACATAAAAATGAAAATGATTACATAGCGACTAATAAACTTCCTGCATCTGTCCGTGTGTTCAAGCTTTCATTAGTTTTCGTCAGTTTTCCAATGTAGTCAAAGTTTCTTTGTAATGATGTCTAATGGAATTTACAGCATTACCTCTAGCGCTCGAACGTGTGTCCTGAACTCTTTTCAAACTTTTTCCTGTGGCTGCAAGAAGAACTTCCCACCACTGACGTAGAAAAAAGAGTAGCAGTGTTCTAGCGTGCCAAAGAAAGTCACCGAATTTACCTCTACTGCAGATGCATTTAGGCAAACTAGGTTCAGTGAATGGCTTGAGCAAGGAATAAATTCGGCATAGGGATTGATATCCTTCCGCTGTTGTACAACAGTGTGGCATCCAGGCATAGTAGGGGTTATCGTAAGCTTGTCCTCTACAATTCATAATATGCCCGTCCGCCTTAAGTTTGCTTACTATCATGTCACCAATACCTTCCCCAGATTTTTAGTTTCAATGAAATCTATAAAATATTCCTCAACTATAACCTCCTGGTTTTCAATCCTCACGCATCGTAATACTTGGCTTGTTTGATCTTTTTGATCTTTTTGGGACATGTCCGGGGTGCCGTCCAAAATCATGGAATAATATTTAGCCTTTTGGACACGAGCTAAAATTACTTGCCGAAGTTTTTTTCCCAAAATTTCTATCAACTCGTTTTGAATTTCAGGTGATATATAGGTAATAGACATATTTTGACCTATTTTTATCCTTACTAAATGCTCTCTAAGAACAGGATCGTACTTTGTCAGCAGATGCACAAATTCCAAAAAGTTACCTCTGTTAGTACTAGTGTCATGTTCCCTGCGGCCACGTAACGCCAAATTTTGTTTTGACAGAAATTATATAATATCAAACATTTTTGTCAGCATTTTGTGCCATTTTTTCGTTTCTTTTGCCAATATGTAGGGTTCTTTTTATCGATTGTTTGTCTTTTTTGAAGCCTATTTTCTGACTCATTCCATTTGCAAAACTTTTCGTTATATCGGAAGAGTAAAATTTCGATACATTTGATAAATTGGCGTTTTCAAATAAACGACAACAAAAGCAAAACAATGAAGCTTTCGAAGGAGAATATGACATCCAAGAGCGTAAAACTTTTTCGCCGTTTGGCAATGTGCGGTAAAACCAATCGTTAGTCAGCCGTCTCGATACTACTTTTGATTTTGTAGAGTCCATATCTGACTGAACCGTGTGTGATACTGTTGACTCTCCAGAGAAATCTGTATTCATGTGTTTATGTTTGAATTGACACTTTCAGGTCATTTTCCAATGTAGTTGCTGTTAAAATCGGTTATGTTTTGTTGCAGTGTTGCAGTCACAGCAAACATATTTGAACTTGACAAATTCGTACTAACAGTCAAAGGCTGCCAGTCGTAGGTATCGGGTATGTGTCCTTCTTCTACTTCCTATGCCGTCTTCCTTAGCGAAGGTTGGCGATCACTTCTTTAACCGCTTCCCTATCTCTTACAACGCGAAATATTTGTTCAACACTGAGGTTAGTCCATTCTCTGATATTCCTCAGCCAAAATTTCTTTTTTCTGCCTATTTATTTTTTTCCCTCTAATCTTCCTTGTATGATTACTTGTAAGAGAGAGTATTTGTCATTACGAAGTATGTGGCCCAGATATGCTGTTTTTCTTATTTTGACGATTGTGATCAATTTTGTCGTGTACAATTGTTCTTAGGACATCTTAATTTATGGTTCTAGTAGTCCAAGGAATTTTAAGTATGCGCCTGTAAAGCCACATTTCAAATGCCTCCAATCTTTTTATAGATTGTGCTTTTAATGTCCAAGTTTCTACCCCATATAACAGCTGAGACCATACATAGCATACTAGAAACCTTAATCTAATGCCTAAACTTAATTTCTTATTTGTGAACATTGACCTGTATTTTACAAATCCCTTCCGGGCTATTTATATTCTGACTTTTAGCTCCTAATCTTGTTCCAATTGGGAATTTATGGTTGCTCCCAGGTATTTATATTTATCGACCCTCTCTAACTGTTTACCTTCTAGTGTAAGTTGTATGTTGTCAATTGAAGTTTTTGAGATGACCATGTATTTGGTTTTACCTATGTTCATTGTTAGCCCCATTTTTTTTGCTTTCCCTATTAATAATATCTAAAAGGATTTGTAGGTCCTCTATACTCTCCGCCATTATTGCGGTATCGTCTGCAAATCTTATGTTATTAATGATGGTCCCCCCCAATGCTCACACCTTCCTTTCTTTCCCAGAGTGCTTTCTGAAATATTAGCTGCGAATACACATTGAACAATTGTGGTGACAGCACGCAGCCTTGTCTGACTCCTCTTTGGATTTCTATTTGGTTTGTTTCATTGTCGTCTACCCGTATAACAACTGTTTGGTTGTGGTATAGATTTTTGATTAAAATAATATCTTTGGAATCTAGTTTTATATTTTTTAGTGCTTGGATAAGCTTACCGTGTTGAACTAGGTCGAAAGCTTTTTGATAATCTATGTTACATACGAACACGCTTTTATTATATTCCCTGCAGTTTTGCAGTAATACCGTCATTGCAAACAGTGCTTCCCTAGTTCCCATTCCGCTTCTAAATCCAAACTGTGTGCTGTCCAGTTGCTCTTAACATTTTTATATATATACGTTGTTGGATACCTTTCAGTAAGACTTTCAATGTGTGGCTCATAAGGCTAATTAATCGGCAGTCATCGCACGACTTAGGATTATTTTTCTTGGGTGTAGGTAATAGGACAGATTTTAATCATTCGTCTGGTATTTGACCCTCATTGTATATTTTATTGAATAACTTGGTTAGGCACTCTATATTTTTGTCGTCCAAAATGTTCATTAGTTCGGCTGTAATTTCGTCCGGCCCTGGAGCTCTGCCACTTTTAAAGTTTTTAATTTCCTGCTCGACTGATTTCAGAATTTGTAGGTTATTATCATCCCTGTCATCGGTTGGTGTTATTTCGTTCATTTCTTCTCTATTATCTGCAAATAAGTATTTTTTTATGTATTCTTCCCATGTTGTTTTTTTATCTTCTTCTGATAACTGGAGCTCTCCATTTGAATTTCTTATTAGTAGTGGTATTCCCTTCCGTGTGTTACCAGTAATCTCTTTCAGTTTCCTGTGTCGTTCTTTATGCTTAGCTCTTCTATTTCTTGGCAATTCTTTTCCATCCAGCGTTCTTTAGCTTCCTTGATCATGCATTCTATTCGTTTTTTTATTTGATTATATTTTTGTTTATTTGTATTCCTATATTTGCGTTTTTCCTCAATAAGGAGTATAATATCTGGTGTCATCCAAGCATTCTTTGAAATTTGTTTCTGTCCTCCGACAATTGTTTCACCTGCGTTAATTATAGAAACCTTCATCTCGTTCCAGGCACTGTTTATGTCTTTTGTTGTAGCTTCAAGAAATGCCCGTGCGATTGCTTCATTTATTTGTTGCCGACATGTTTCACTCTCGAGTTTTGATATATCTAGTTTTCTGTGCTTTACTTTTTTTCTTCTGTTTTCTCAATTTTTAGTGAATTTTTATTTTAAAAAATTCACTAAGAGAGAGGTATCGATGGTGAGACTTTGCAAAATTTTTTCAAATGAGCGCGATTTAGGACCCCTAGAAACCATATCCGGGGTCAGTTTCAATTTATATATATATATATATATATATATATATATATATATATATATATATATATATATATATATATATATATATATATGTATCCGTCTGATAACTCAAAAAATAATTAACTGATTTTTTTATTTTAATGTTGGCTAGAAGTAAATTGTGGTCGGAATCTGCATCGGCACTGGGGTAGGTTTTCTCGCTATGAATTCCATTTCTAAATCTTTAGTTAATAAGGACGTAATCATTTTGATTTCTTATCAACTTATTTTCGTTGTCTCCATGCGGAGTCCATGTATAAAGTCTCCTTGGGGGTAATTGGTAAAAGGTGTTTGTGATGACCAACTCTTTCTCTTAACAATATTGAACCAACCGATCTCCTCTTTCGTTTCTTGCTCCCAACCCACAATTCCCTACAATGTCTTCCACTCTTCTGTTTCCAAATTTGCGTTAGTCTCCCATTTGACTTCGTGCGTTTTTATGCTTTTTGTTAAAGCTCCTAAATCTGAATAAAACGCCTCTATCTCATTATCGGTGCTGTCAGAGGTTGAGGCATAGATCTGAGTTATATTTATGTTTAAAGGGTGGGCTTTTAACTGTAACATTACTATTCGTTCATTATAGGGAACAAAGTTCCAGACACAGAGTGTAGCTTCTTTTTTTATCATGATTCCCACACCGTTCTTATATTCTTCGGTACTACTTCCCGAGTAGTAAAGCACCATACCATCTTGGTAGCATTGACCAGCACTTGGCGATCTCACCTGGCTAAGGCCTAGTATATCAACTCCCAGTCTGCTCATTTCCAATGAAACTGTTGCAAACTTCTCAGCCTTGTACAGTGTTCGTGCGTTCCACGTTACAATACGATTTCAACTTGTTTTCGTTTTCCACCCGGGGATTCTTCGCACCCCTCTCCCATTTAAGAGACGCCGGGTACTCGGGGTCGTTTTGTTTAGAACTTACATTCATAGTGATTTTTCTTGAGAATTTAGTGCAGGAGTTTCTCCTTACTTTCTGCACCGCTGTACAAACGTTGTTACCGTGGTTGCCACTTCGCCGTTTACTGCCTGATTCATAGTCACACTGTTCCAAGAGATAGTTGCCCATGGTCAGTACTGAACAGTCAGCTGCAGCTGCTCAGTGCTAGTTTTGGTCTGCCCCGGGTATTTTATTTCCCCGGTACCACCCATATCTGGGAGGCATTCCCCTATCCGCCACTCGGGGAGGCGCGCGATGGAGGACTAGCAACCCCATACGGGGTTGTATGTGTCCTATTTGAGCTATTTGTTGGGTTCAAACATCACTAGTCTTTGTAGAACTCACACCCAACGCCCTGGCGGAGACTCTGCCGCAGCTGGCGTACACTCTGTCATCTCCGACACTTACACAAACTTTAATTAAGCTTCTTGTTTCTTCCTGATATTCGCTTCCTTCGTTTTATTCTTATTACTATAATATACTCCACTTTCTTTTGCCCCTTTAATTTTTAGTTGGGATGTGCTAAAAAAGAAAAGAAAACAAAATCATTTTTTATTATAATTTACCGGCCTTAGAAGAATATATTCTCCGGTTTAAAAATAAATGTGCCAGATGTCAACTCAATTTAAATCTGAGTCGATTAAACTACATCACTATTTACAGCTGATCAAAAAATTGCAATACTGCTAATGTGATTTTACTGACTAGGTTTAAAAAACATAGTTTGAGTAAGTAGGTAAACGATATCTATCACGAACAACGAAAGAAAATAAAGATCCCTTGAAAACAATTAAAATTTGTATCTACTTACCTTTACGCCTATGTAGTTGCTCGGCGATGTTCCCAAAGATAGTAGGTATAAAACATGTATTTTTGTGTTTCAAACAAACACCAAACTACTAGCCAAACTACACTTGAAACTTTCAAAGTCTTACTACGAATCATCGTGTCGTAGTTCAATAACATTCTGAAATAAGTCTTACGCGTAATGAAAATAAGAAGTGTTATTGTTCTGTTTGATTGAATAACTGAGTACTCGCTGTCGCTTGTTGGCTCGTTCGCGTTCGGGAAAACTCGGCGTTGCCCGCCGCGAGGGCCTGGCGTCGGGCGGTTATCTCTACCACTTCGGCAGCAATCGACTTCATCTCGCCTCCTCTCTTTAGCACCCTTGCGGTTTCACTTGGCACGTAACATTGCGGGCGCGATTTTGAGTTTTTTTAATTTCCGATTGAAAAAATCGTGGCGCTCGCCGCGGCCCCCTTTTATATGCCGCCCGAGGCCATGACACCCATATATATATATATATATATATATATATATATATATATATATATATATATATATATATATATATATATACATAGGTTTCCAGCCGATAACTCGAAAAGAAATTAACCGATTTGGATGAAACCCGGCACGTACCATTGTTTTAGTAATTGTTTGGATGAGTTCGTTAGCCAGGAATATCGGACAAGCTTTTCCGGGAAAATTTTGAGTTTTCTTTGGAAAAAATGTTTTATCTCCGAAAATTTGAATGAAATTCGGTGGATATATTGCCTTGGGAAAGATCTTACAAGATAAAGATAAATATCTCGTATTACATACCGAAATTCAACTCTATAAGTTTACAGAAAATTGAGTTATTCAAATTTGCAGCATTTAATGAAAATTCACTAACATAAGGCACTTGCTGAGTCCCGAACTTTTTTATATTCTTCAGCACCGGAATTTTTCGTCTTAGAAAAACAAAAGGCCAGTGCTTTTCATAATCTTCATACTCATAAACGGAACTATTATGGACTTTTTAAGACTGACCTAAATACCCTCTCTATTTTGACGGTTCAGCTGTCTATTAGGACAAAACACGTAGCATGCGCTTTTTAATAGTTCATGAGAAGTTTTTCCGAACAACGCTAATAATATTATCTCCATATTCCAGGGGATAATTTTCAATTATCAAAATTGTATAAAGAGGTCGGTAAAGTTCAGAACCAGATAAAAAAAATAATCTACAGCGTGATCCAAAAGTTATATAGCTGAAATTATAATATTGGCTGCAAAATATTACAATTTAGCTAAACCTATCTTAGTCCAAAAGTCAAAATTGAAGAAATATACAATGTTAAGGGCTGAAATTCGGATTACATGTTCCTTGACAACTAGAAAAAGATTTGACGCAATGTTTTGAAAATCGATAAAGATGAGTTTCACATAGCGATAAAAAGAATCCATTGCCAACTGAGCTGATGGAAAGCGCCACATTCGGTACTCTTTATACTTTAAAACTACTCACATTTTTTGTTGGCATCGCTGGGTAACTGTTGAACATGAAATAGCTTGTGTTGCATGTTCTTAACAAAAAGGTGTACTTTCTTAGTGACGCAAGAATTACCCATCTTCTGAAATATTTGCGGTTTTAAAAGTAGCCAAAAGCGATTAAATAAAAGACAGGCGGATTAAACATCATTAAAAAATGTATGGCAGACTAGTTAACACTGTTTTTTTTTTGGTGCAAAACGAAATGTTTCAGTCCACCCCTAAAATATCGCTCCTGGAAAAGAAGAAGAGATTCTAGTTCGTGCAGCAAGTTATCTATAAATTAGTTCAAGGGGAATAAGTGTAGATGCTAATGTAAGTAGATCATATGTTCTAAGCATATTATATGACGACCTTTATTCATATCACTTGGCACACATACGGAATTTATTGCCAGCCGATCTTCCAACTAGACTACAATTTTGTCATTACTTTAGAAACCAACACTGTTGTAAATAAAATGCTATTTATAGTTAAAGCCTCCTTTAGTTGCGTTGCTTATTTAACTGCAGAAACAAACACATGTGGGAGAATAAACATGTTCTTGTGACAGTTAAGCGTTATTTCTAACACGAATTTAAGATTGATCATCGGAAATCATATCTTAAATTTTGTAGAAAATAGCTTCAGGGACTTTATTGATCTTTTACCCAAGAATTTAAGGAATAATATGTATTTTATACAAGTCACTACAACAGCAGACTTATCTGAGTGCAAAAATACCTAAATGTAAGGTATCGCCAAAGCTGGAAGGAAGATAGGTCGCGGCAGTCCAATTCCTTGGCCTACTTGTAACCCGGATTTTAATTCACTGGGGTTACTTTAATCTTGTTGTCTACAGTGAAACAATAAACACCAATTCTTAAGGTAAAAAACTGTATAACCTATAAATCTATTTACAAATAAAGTAATATTATTTAAAGACAATCTCTACTCAGGCATATAATAATGTGTATTAAGGTTAATTAACATTATGAATATACGTCGCCCAATATTAAAGTATCTGGTCATTTATTTTCCTAATAATAATAATTGTTGACAGTTATAAGTTATGATATTTTCTTGTGATTCGTAAGATCGAAATATCATCTCTATTTCTATACTTTACAATTGAAAAATAAAAAATATATTTAGTATTGTAAATGTCTATTATTTAGAGCGCGATGTGTTAATCCCCACAAAAGTTTTAAAATGTCGTTTGTGTCCTTCATCTCTATAATTTCTCAGTCAGTGCCAAGCTCTTAAACGTTACTAGTACTACATTACTGCAGACATTTTTAAAATCGCAAATATTTCGTAAAAAATTCATTTATGTGTCATGCAACAAGCGTACCTTTTTTAAGAAAGATAGAGAATTTTTTCTGAGCACAATTTACCTAGCCGCGCTAACGCAAGTGTCATTACTTTTAATTCTTTAAAGGCACCACAAGTAGCGTCCTCTATCCGCCAGAGAAAGCTGGGAATTAAAAATTTTTTAGTGCTACAAAAAAATCATCCGTACAAAATTTCTAGACAATACATCAAATACTTTTAGAAGTATCAAGGAAAATGAAAATTCAATTTCTTAGTTTAAAGCTTGTATATCTTTTAATTTTAACTTTTTGCAATAAAGTAAGTTTAACGAAATCGTGATGATTTTGATGCCAAGAATCTACTACTTTGTTTGCAATTACTTTTGTATCGCCCTGTAGAATAAAAAGATATATGATTGAGTAAAACGAAAATGTGTGCGCTCCAGAACACGATGAGTTACGACTAAATGTGCTAGCGGCAAAAACCCCAAGCTATAAATACGAGTGCATCGCAAAACGCTTGATTATTTGGAGATTGGTTGGAAAGATCACTCTGGTCGCTGCCGCATATTTACAGATCGCACTCAGTAGTGCATAGGCAACCTCATAACAACTATATTGCTTCCCAGTTCACCGAGAAAATTGAAGGTCGCCGCTAAACTTACCTGACATTTGTATCTAGGTTTTTACTTTTAGGTTAGAATGTATTTCGACTTTTTATTCTGAAAGTGGCTAAAATATTTTATGTTTTATTAGGTAGTTATTCCATTAAGTTGGAAGTTCTACTATTGAATAATTTTATTACTATGTAACCAATAACTAAGTTATTACAGGTAAATTAATAACTTTATACTTGTTTTAACAAGCAGAAACAAAAAGCTGGGTACATTGTATTGAACGTAATAGAAGAATAAACCATATGTTTAATATGAATGTTTTATTAATTAACGGTTCATATATCCGCATTCATGTTTAAATTCGTTATCTCATATTTTTTTGATAACTACAAAGCTGGGAACATAATACCCATCTGGTACAGCTTCATATTAATCAATTTTAGTGCATTTAGTTTAAAAAAAAACAATAATAAGAAGATCCCGACTTTTGAATTTTTAAAATTTTTTTCAAATGAGCGCGAACTAGGCTTCCCAGAACCCATATCCAGGGCTAGTTTCAATTTCTATGCATATATATATATATATATATATATATATATATATATATATATATATATATATATATATATATATATATATAATACAGTTTATTCAGAAAAATTATATACATACAAAAGATTTTAAATTAGTGACTCGAATAAACACAAGTTATACACTGAAGTATCTAAAAAGATACTTGTGCGTGGAATTACCAACTGCGGCATGTTGTGGACAGTTAAACATCAAGTCCAAAACATGCGATATGTGTAAGTATACCAAATATGTTTACCTAAACTTAACAACATAAACACTAGTATACAAAATAAACATAAAATAAAATAAAACAGAATAGCCCACAATAACACGGACCTTAACACACATAAACGGCAGAATTGAGAAGGAACATATGCGCGCGCCCACACACACACAGACACACACACACACACACAGACACACACACACACACACACACAGACACACACACACACACACACACACACACACAGACACACACACACACACACATACACACATACACACACACACAAACTCCCGAAGTTTTCAAACAGTGTAGCATTTCCCAAGGCCCAAACACACCCCGCGATTCTGCCTCAATCTAGAATGCTACGAATAAATTGCCTGTTGTGATGCAACCAATATCTCAACATCCTCTTATAAGGGTGGCATAGATTCGTTTCTTTAATGGGTAGACAGTTGTAAAGCCTCTGCTCTAGGTAGCTGTAATTTATCTGGCCAATTGACGTTGCGCATCTCGTGGTTCTACAAAGCGTATTCCTGTTTCTGGTCTGATAAGTATGCTGGAAGTGATGGATATTTTCCTTATTTGCATGCTGCCTAACGAACATTGCGTAACAGTATATTTGCCGTACATAATACACGCGTGCATTTTTATGTAAACAATACATCTGTCGGGTATGTTCGTCTATTGCCTAACATAATCTTAAGAAACCATTTCTGAATTATCCCAAGATTTCTCAAATGTGTTTTAGAGACACCTCCCCAGCCTACAATGCCATATGATTGATAACTCTGTATGAGGGCAAAATACAGCTCTTTTGGTTGTTCTATTTTTATCAGCTTTTTAACCAGGTAATTTAAATGACTTTTCCATCTTAAATTGTGTTTAAGAATCAGACCCAAATATCTACGGTCTGAGACGCGAGATAAATGGAGCCCAAACAATGGCCCGTTATACTACAATGTCGCCTTCCCACGGTAAGAACCGCTGAGTCAGCCGTCGTCTTAACGGAGCCAAGAACTTTGCAGGTTCAAAGTGCAAGTAGAACGAAATATCACTGTGAGAATCTACATCAGCAAATTCCTTGTTTATCCAGAGACATAGTGCCACGCCTGGACGGAAGACTATAAAGAGGCTGCTCACAGAGGTAGAACCGTTCATTCTTGTTCCGAGTTAGTCATCGCACACCGAGTGCATAGACTTTAGATTACATGTAGGTTGATCGTCTTATTTTTTAGTATATTATATTATTCATTTTTCTTGTAACTAAGTAATTAAGTATTGATTGTTCAAAGTATTAAATAAATTGTTTTAAAAATTCAAACGTCTTAATCGTAAAGTTAAGTCGCGTACACCATAAGTTCTCCATTTTCGTCTGAGAAACACAGTGACGGGATTTTTTGAGACTGCTGAATAGAGAAGCTTAGAAATGTAGTCTGATCTATATTGAGCGTCAATTGATTGCTCTCGAAGTATCTTTTTATCATTAAAAAATCTTGTTTAACCAGACTTTCCAGTCTTTTCCACAAATCCTCAGTATATACTATGGCCGTGTCATTCGCGTAACTAAAAATATTTCCATTTGTTGGCAATAAAAGCAGGTCACTTATATCAGTGATAAACAGTAAGGGACCCAATGCAGTCCCCTGTAGAAACCCATATTTTATCTTTTCATAGCCACTTACGACACTATCTATGTCAACACATTGGACACGATTTCCCAGGTAAGACTGTATCAACCGATTACTGATACCACTAAAACTATACCTTTTCAACTTTTCAAGTAGCAGGTTCTGACTTATTATATCGAAGGCCTTAGCCAAGTCAAGAAACATGCACAGAGTCGGCTGGCCTTCGTCTAGCAACCTATAAATACTATCCGTGATAACAGCTACCGCATTTTGTGCTGACGTACCCTATCTAAAACCATACTCTTCATCAAAGAGAATATTATTTACATTTAGAAAACCTAAAAAAATTTGTTTTCAAAACCTTCTCGGCAATCTTTGCTAAATTTAAGAGAAATATAATGGGTCTGTAATTAAGTATCTCTAAAATGTTTCCCTTCTTATGTACAGGCCTTACAATACCCACACCAAAGTGATCAGGCCATATTCCGGTTTCAAATGTTCTGTTAATAATATAGGCTAAAGGTTTTGCGACTTCATCCTTTATCTGTTTTAATGTGTCTGCCCCAATTCTGTCAGAACCAGGTGATTCACAGCTTTTTAGGGTGTTTATTGTTTTTAAAATTTCTGTGTCTATTACATGTTGAAGGAAAATTGTATTCTTACACGCCTTAATATAAGAGGGTACTCGATGGCTTGCATAAATTTTTGAGGCAAGTGTTTTACCAACATGAGCATTGGACTGATTAAAACTTTGTGCTATAAGTTTCCTGTCATCAATAATTTGTCCTGTTTCCAATATGATTTTTTCAATACGTCCTCGACTCTCTGTTTCAAATCCAGAATCGCATTTTTTTTTTACAGAGTTATATAAATGTTTAGTGTTAAGACTATTTTTACCAGTTTCACGTTTATAACAATCTGCCTTCCTTATCTTAATCAAATTTCCCAATCTTGCTTTGTACCTGTTATATTCTGTCTTTAAATGCACATTATCAGGATCCCATAACATCTTTCTGTACATGTCGTCCTTTGTTTGCGTCGTCTTGATGAGGCCTTGTGTAATCCATGGCTTCCTGGGACGTTCCGAAACTTCTAACTTCTATGCTATCGTGTTTTGATATATATATATATATATATATATATATATATATATATATATATATATATATATATATATATATATATATATATATATATTTATATATATATATATATATATATATATATATATATATATATATGCCAGGGGCGTGCGGTGACATTTCAAATAAGGGAAGTAATTCTCAAAAACTTACCTATTTGTAGTGTAACTCAATTCTTTTGTCGTTTTTGGCAAATTTTAATAATGTCGTCATAAAACTGTGGATTCTGGGACACTTACTGGACGACTTTATTTTCAACTGACAAAATTGAAATTTGGGAAAGTCTTTCCTATCCTGTTGAATTCCTAACAAAACTCTTGATACGTTTCAATGTAAAAAAAATCGTTCTAAAGATGCATTAGTAGCAGGAATTGTTAATACTAATTCACATAATTTGAACACTTCAGAATATGCATTTTTCAATTTTGATTGTTTTAAGAAAGTTAAAAGTTCACTCGCGTTAGTTTTTGTGTCAATAACATCGGTTTCATAAATGACTGTAAGTTCTGATCGTAATAAGGCTTTGTCAAAATAATGTCCATAGTGGTGAAATAATGATTTGAATGAATCTTCTGGGAAAGGTATCCCTTTAAATCCTCCAAAATTAAACAATTCAAGAAATTCTAGGTCACTGAGATGATCAAATCTGCAGTTAATTTGCTTCTGAATTTGATCTATTATTTCGTAAAAAAGGCGGCGGTAACAGGTTTGAAGGTCTCCCACATTATCAGTGCGCAGGCACTTTCTTCGTGGCTCCACTTCTCCTAATTCGATTGTTTTTTCTCAGAACTTATCAAATTGATTCTACTTAAGGTAGCAAAAAACAGCAGCCCCATCATAGCTTTGGGCAATTAATTTACTATCAGCCTCCTCAATATCTTTAATAATATTAAACACAATTTTATACAGAGCGTTTGCGGTACGATCTTCTGTCACATTTTTAAAGCCTAAACATCTTTCTTGTACACTCCCATCCATTTTTACGTAGCGTATTACTACAGATAGTTGACTTCAATTAGTTACATCGGTTGTTTCATCTAGATCGATAGCAATGAAACGAGTCTGTGTAATTTCATATACAATTCTGTTCAAAATAATAGTGTCAGCAGCCGAAATTAAGTCATTCTGAATTCGATTTTATGTCCCGCGAAAAACTTTAGACTGTCCCAATTGATTTTTTAAATAAATGTCGTATTTGGCTATTAAAGAAATTGGGTCTTGAAAGTTTCCTCTATTTGCAGATGTAGTTGTTTCGTCATGACCTCTGAAGCCCAATTCATGCTGACCAAGAAAACACACAACAACAATAAGTAATTCTAATATGTTTCTATTTTTATCAACCAGTTCATTGTGTTGGCGATGATTAATTTCTATCTGCTTGTCAACGGTGTATTCAATTCGCGTTTTTCCCAAGACACTTAATTTTAAAATGGTCTGTAAATGCGCCTTATACATAATATGTCTTTTTACTACTTTATGTAGATTATTCAAGTCGGAAAACTCACTTTTATCCCACACCCCCTTTTCAGTCTCACATAGACTACCAGGCCAGCAAAACAGTTTATTCCTGTTTTCACAACCCGTTAACCATTCATATTGTTTATAAGTTTTTTCGGCGTTGAAATGTCGAGTACATGTTTTAATTCCTGGATTTAAGTTTTTTACAGCAGGTTTCGGCTACCTTTATTAATAACAGCAAGTTTTTAAGCAAACGGTGAAACTGAAAATACTTTGTTTATCAAAAAGCACACAACACAGGCACAGTTATTGTTACCACTTGTTTGTAAAGTTTGTAAATCCCCACCCCCACCGACGCCGCTGTTAAAAGCTGATCTACTTGCAGCCCTATTAATAATCATAAAATGCCAATGTATTTAATTTAGTCAACTGCTTATATCTATGAAATGATCAGGGACATTCACTTTGTACGTGCACCGGGTCTTCCTAGTACAACACGTTATAAAAATACGCGTACATCCCGTCGAGGTAGGGTTTCTTATAAAGTTGCCTGCTGACTACGTGTATTTAACCGAAGTCATTGCAATCAGTCGTAATATCAGGTTCATGCTGTTCGCTGGCGGTCGCAATTACTGGGACGACGTCCTTGCTAGGAGCGTATATACAAATACAGTATGATGCATAATAAATAATTATGTGTGTGAGCTTGCGAAATAAAATTGTAATAATTAAATTAGTTTCAGAATTTGAAATTTAATATTTAAAATACAAAAGGGATTTTAAATAATGCGGTTTAGGTATGTAGTCGTTATTTTAAGGGAAGCAATGCTTCCCTTGCTTCCATGGACCGCACGCCACTAATATATGCATTTGCAGAACTGATACGAAACATCATCCCAATTATATTCACGTGGGTCACGTTTTAACGATTGTAATTGACATACTATTTTAACATATACTTGTTTCGGGCTCTTTCGCTGCCTTTTTCAATCTCTATTACAAGCACAGCTGTACAATGGTCATTTATGTTCCTTTTTATTATATAAGGTGTTAAGCTAGGTATACCTCTATTTATCTTTACAAATATATGATCAACACATGATCGTTGCTCAACGTTGACACGTGAGAACTCAGCTATTTGGGGTGTATAACCCTTTTCGTATAATGTATTTATTTAATATGTGTCAAGGTGAATTATCAACAAAAGTATGAGGGCAACCTAGATGCAGCCTGTATACAGCAGAAATCATGTATTTTGTGTCATTAAAACTAAGAGCAACCTGCAACAGATTTGTCTCACCCAACTTAATTACATGATGTTCATACTGGATATGGCTCCTGATATACACAACAACTCCATCGTTTCGATTAACTTTTCCTTGATTATATAATATATGATACCCGTGCATAGGTTTAAGTCCTGAATACTTAAAGTTCAGTCAACATTATCACCTCAAAGATAGTTTCTAAACGTTGCAAAAAAAGTGTCAGTTCAGCCAAGTTCTCTTTGATACTGCGAATGTTCATATGAAGAACTTTCGGACCACCAATGACTGTGCGACTGTGATTACTAAATTTTTTCACTGTATCTACAACAAAAATAGTGGGATGTGTACCTGTATAAGCTCGTATATAATCGTTCATTGCAATCGCAAACAAAGAGTCAAAAACAGATAGGGTCGAAAGCTCTATTAAAAAAGTTCACGATCATTAATTCACATACACCACCCAACAAAACAAAGATACAAGGAAGAAAACAACACAACATTCAAAATCAAAAGCAGCGCTAGCTTGATGTAAACACACTAAAAAACTTACAATATTTTTACGAAAAAACGCCAAGTATATACAAATTCAAAACACAAATATTTACAACCGAAGATCCACTTTACGAAAACTAGCCAAAAGTAAGATCAAAACAGACATATACAAGTACTAAGAATACCACTTAAGGCTGAAAAGAACAGTCAATATTTTAAAAATGTTAAAAAACATAAAAATTCACAATCAAAATTACAAAAACAGTAAAAATCAAATCTGCTCCAATAAATTAATATAGTCTAAAAAAATAAAAACAAATAGCCTAAAAATATAAAAGCAACCTTAATCTATCCATTATTGGACTTTTAAGACACACAGACATATGACCAAAACACAACTTTACCGCCAAAAAAAAAAGCATTTTTTCCAGTCAATATTTGGAATACCGTTCCTTGCGTTTCGATGCAATTCTTATCTCAGTCTGTTTACCTGAGCTGTAGTTTGAACGGTTTTTTTCTAAATCTTTTCTTTTCTTTTCTTTCTGTAGATTAGACGATGCCCTTGGCGTGTTTGACTGAGAGCCATTCACTTTATTTTCTCTACCACTTACTGCCTTGAAATCAGGTGTTGATGGAGCACTGTTGGGTCTCTCACCTTTTCTACTTCTAAGTTTCAACTTTCCATGCCCTCGATGTTCTCAAGGTCGCCCGGCTTATAAACTTTAGCGTTTACGTGAAGTTTTCGCCTCCTTATATAAACTTTCTCTCTTTAGCCAATACTAGATGCTTACGCCAAATGTTCTGTTTATTTAATTGTCTCTTGGTTTAGTCATTCTTTGCGTAAATTATGGGCCCTTTTAATTTATTCGCATTCACTAGTATTCTTTGTTTTCGAGCTGTGAAACAAACTCAACAATAACCGGTTTTGTATCTTCAGTTTTGCCAACAGTATAAACACCATTAATAGAAGTGCGTTCGATCTGCGTTTTAAGTGCTTTACCGAGTTTGTGTCATGTAAACTCTGGTAGATTTTCACTACTATACTCTACCTCGCTGATTCCACAGATTATAATATTACTTTTCTTTTGTTTACGTGCCAATATTTCCGTTTGCTATTTCAAAAATGCATTTTCTCTTTTTAAATAGGAGCTCTTTATAAAACATTCATTAGTCTTCCCCAGAAATCGTGGTTCTAACTTAATACTTTTTCTAAATTCGTTCAGGAATTCTTCATCTGTAATTCCTGAATCGGGCATTATTTCCGAAAGTAGCTGTTAATATAGAACACCTGTTATATCTCAACTGCGATATGTATATATATATATATATATATATATATATATATATATATATATATATATATATATATATATATATATATATATATATATATATATATATATATATATAGGTATCACACCGATAACTCAAAAAATAAAGGGCCGATTTTGATCAAATTTGGTAAAAGAAAACATGAGAAAAATTTATAAATGACCTACCTACAAATTATCATCAGTTGTACTTCCTTCTACCAACTTGTACACCTTATCAAGGAAAAACAATGAGACTAAAAACAAGACTTTTTCTAATTTCGAGTGATTAGTGTAAACTATCCAGTGATTGACCCACTATTCACATAGTAAGGTTTAGAGGCTCATATTATTTCATTAGATTCTATAATAACTTTCAAATAAAACGCAAATAATCAACAAATTTAAAGTAGTAGTAAAGTTCAGAAACAAAAAGCATTTTTCTTTTATTTATATTATTTGTATCTTTGATTTCTTGACCAAATTTCCGATTTCTGATTTCCGCCATCAAGTTACGGAATGCAGAGGACGATATTAGGTTAACTAGGCCATATACCCTCAGGATTCCCAGTAGGGATCAGTGGACGGAAAACGAAGTTACATTTCAACCCACAAGCCTGGTCTGTTTTACCGACGGATCGCGGGGCAGAAATATATATCGAGGAACTGGGGGTGCGTGAGGGTTATGCTCTGGGCGCATATACCACAGGTTTCGAAACGGAGGTGTACGCTATCCTGTTTGTGGCCAATAGACAAGATGTGAGGATGAGCCCCGAGAAATGTATATACATTTACTCGGATAGCCAGGCGGTCCTCCGGGCAGTATGCGCGGCCAGAATCAGGTCAACACTGGTTCAGGACTGAGCTGACACCCTTAATGGACTAGCCAGGACAAAGAAGGTGCAACTGGTGTGGGTTACGGTACACTTCGGCGTAGTGGGGAATGAGGTAGCGAATGAACTTGCAAGGCTTGGTTCCCGGCGGCCGGTCTGTGGCCCGGAGCCTGCAATAGGAATAAGTAGGAAGACGGACTCTGTCGCCTTAGACAGGTGGACTGAGGAGGCCATGGAGAGGCACTGGGGGTCGGATGGTGGCTGCAGGCAGGCAAGGATCTTTGTGGAGGGGCCGGACAGAGATAAAACTGTCTGCGTACTCGGTAGGAGTCGACCTACGCTTCGCCATATCCTTGGGGTGATGACAGGCCACTGCGCCCTTAGAAGACACCTCACATTGATAGGCGTAGAGAGGGATCCCATTTGCCAGGAATACGGCGAGGATGAAGAAACGTCTTACCAATATCTGTGCGAGGCTTTTGGGAGTCTTCGAGCAGAATTGTTCAGTTCGAGGACTCTGCAGAGGAATCAGGTAAGACCGTCACAGCCTTCATTTCGGGGTCGAGGCGGTTTGGCGACGGAACTGAGGAAGTGTAGAGCATGGTTGCTGGGTTGCTGGGGTTGGCAAAAAGGGCCTATTGTGGCCTACTTGCTTGGAGTTAGCCTCCCCACCACTGCCACTACTACTACTTGGCCAAATTTGTCATCTAAATATATTAGAGTTAGATTGGTGCAAGTTTAATTGTTTTACGCATAAGGCATGGAAAACACGTTTACTAATGTAATTCAGATTTCACTGCACAGTTTTGATAACACAAATTTTTAGTTTAAGAATACCACAACCCGTAGTATAATTATTTCTAGATAAGCCTTACATAGGAGGTGTAATTTCAGTATTATATATATATATATATATATATATATATATATATATATATATATATATATCCACATTTATATGTCTATACATTTACGGGATTGTGGACCAAACCTCACGTTAAACTATTTTTTTAAATATAAAGTTTGGAAATAAATATATATATATATAAATGTAATATAAATATAATTCAAGTTTATGGAGCAGAAGGTGTGAAAAAATTATATACCTGTAAGATAATATTTGAATAAAATTAATTTAGAAAACAAAGCCATGCAATTTTATCAAAATTTCTATCTTTGTTCCAGTATTTCTAGGCATCCTTAGTAGTGCTACTAAAAGCAGTATAGTTGCATGAAACGGAAATCTTGCGGGTAGATTAGCCCTTAACATGTTCAGAAATTAGTATCTTTCATTTTTATGGGCCTTTAACAAAGGGCAATTAAATTTTATAACTCTGCACGATGAAAATTTGGGAATATACAGCGATGTATTATTTTTGAATTCTTAATGTAAATATTATTCAATTCATTAGTCGAAGTGAGCGAATTCAGGAAACTGCTCCCTTGGCAATGCGATAACAGCAGCATTAGGGACTCATTCATTAAGTGATGCTTCGAACAAGCCGACGCGTCAACTGAATATCCTGACTCCTGCTGTTCGACCTATTCCTGCTACAGTTTCTCTTACCGGCATTTGTCCTGCTCCCTCTGCTATTTCTACTGTTTATCTAATGCACTGCATACTGTTGCTGCTACACTTGCTACTCGGGATTTTGTAAGGATGCCGTAGCCTTCACTATCTCTAGGTACAGAACTAATTTAAGATCTCCTTCCCGGTCGTTCAGGTTGTTCAGGTAGATTCTGGTTAGTACCTACGAAAGCCAACCGACCGTACACTATGAATATTTTATCAGAATTAATTTATATTTTAAATCGCTGAACTTCCAGTGCTTTTACGCGAGCTTTTGTCTTTTATGGGACGAATTAAAATTGCAGCGCATGAGAGGTTGTTAAGCAACTATTTGTTCAGTTTAGTTTCTGTTCTCTTTTAATAATTCAGCCAAATGACATTTTATCCAGATTACATTTTCACGTGTTGGAATTATCTGGGGACAGTACATGTTGAATTATGAGTCAACCCTATATAACATATTGCGCTAAAGTAGGTAAAGCAAACTAATTTAAGTTATAACAGTAATTAGGTCTGTTAAAAAGTGTGACGTTGGAACATGCACAATACAGCTCGTGTAATAAAAACACACCTTTTTACATTTCCTAGTACGAGTCTACTGGTCATTGCATATTGGTTGACCCGGGAAGTTGAACAGTTTGCCGTGTATCAGGAACTATTTAGATTTGAAATATAAAAATTAGCAGGGGTATGTTGTGTATAATTATCTGTTAAATGTAAATACTTACAGCTCCACATTCTTTCCGTTTATAAGGGAAGTGAGCACCGGCTTCCTTATATCCCTATACCTACCTGTATATTATTATATTTTAAATTCCTCATCAAATTTTAATATGCCTGTTCAAATTTATCTGTAATGTTTTATAAAATAACGTGACTAGAAGACAAAAACTGACATTTTAAGGGGTTAATACAACTGTGGTTCCATTATTAACCTACAATTTTATTATATTTAAATGTTGACACATGCCCTTATTTAGGCAGCTGCCAGTTTCTGACAAAATGGGCACGGTGTTTTTGAAACTTTACTATTTCCAGATCGTCAATACGTGTGGAAGTATGGCATCGGCGACAAACATTTAAAAAAAATCCCTTAAACGTCTTAAAAACTGTCAAAACATATATAAAACATTATTTGTGATAGCCACCAGTACTTTACAGCGAATTGAGATAACGTCTACAAAACTGGTAAAAAGTTAGCACCCTACAAACGAACGCTTGAATTGTTTTTGGGTAAAAAGGTTCCATGGAGCAGGGGATAAATGGGGGATGATTTGGTGAAAACTGACATTTTTTCATTAAAACTCGAGTAATATAACGATTTAGAGTTTGTTTATTAAAAAACTTTTAATTTCATCAAAGATCTGGTATTCTGTGCTGAAATTAAATTAGGGATTGAGTGTGTGGGGGTGGGATATCGGTGATATAAATTTTGAATTTTTTTTGCTAAAACAGCGTAAAAGGTCTCAAAACATATAGAAACCTTGATTTTGGAACTAAAATTTTGTTTGTCTGTTCATTTGTCGGTCGGTCGGTATGTCGGCCTGTACGTCTGTCTGTTAGTAGGCGTAATAAATTTCGAACTATTTGAGATATCATCTTCAAATTTGGTATTCAGTTAGCACCCGACAAAAGAACGCTTTGAGTTGCTTTTGAGCAACATCGCTTCAGGAGTAGAGAAGAACTGATAGGTGATTTGGTAAAAATTGATATATTTTTTTGTTTATACTTGAATAATAGAAGGTTTCAAAAGTTTATGGGTAGGAATACAAATATTTTCTTTATGGTAAAGTCATGGACCCTAAATTAATATCATTAGAATATCTTTCTGACAAGACTAGATTATCACCGCTATGTGGAAGTTATGATTCAATTTGTGGCACTATTTTTTTAGTCCACATTTCAATTTCGTGTTTAATGCTCTTCTGAAATGTTGCATATTATTTTATATTATTTTCCCTCATTAAGCAAGGAAATCTATTTATGTATGAACATGTCACTTTTGTTGATTTTATTTTATATTAGATACTACAAAATGAATTCAGGGTAAGAAAATGCACACGATTTGGAGAAAATGACTTACAATTAGTGTTTTTAATTTCAGAAAGTCTTTTAATAATGTAAGTAAAGGTAAATTAAATCAACTATTCTTAGCTTTCTGTCGCTAGAAGTGTCAAGTTTTTGCATTTACCAAGTTGTCTGTGGAACAAATACTATTTGTCAGATTTGAAAACTTTTGACTTTAACTAACAGTACTGATTTTCATTCCTCTTAGTTAGGTGCAAATCATTATGGCTTTGCCCTTCAAAAGATATAGTAATAAAGACTCGTTAAATTTAATTATTATTCATGGCGAACATTATATAATTTCTGACAGGATGTGTTGCGTTTTGTAGAACGCCTCCCAAAATCGCCAGAAACCTACGGGGAAGCCTAACTCAACAAGTATTTAAAAATTTCAAGGACTCAGGAATCTTCTGAGGCAAAATTTCGAGCATAAATTTTAGTTGGATAATCCAGAGTTATCTACAGCTGTTTTGGGCAACTAAACCCAATTTTTTGAATTAAAAAATAAATGGAAATCCTACAAGTCGATTCCATTCCGACACGTATCAGATAGAGACACCAATCGCTGCGTTCAGTTCTGCCAATGGTTCTTGTTACAACTAAAAGGAGATTTTACCTTTAGCAGAAAATAATATGGACCGATGAAACAAAATTCAATAAAAACAGTCTGTATAACCGCCACGATTGAAGCCTTGAAAATTACTACGTCATGCTGCAAAGAACTTTCAAGACTTTAACGTATTTTGTGCCATTAAAGGAAATTTTTGGCATTATATTTTCAGGACTATAATCTTGATGGTGGCAGATATTGCACCATTTGACAGTGTGCTGTGCAGGTTGTGTTGCAAAGTATTCCAGACCAGGAGGCAGCTACATGTTACACATAGCACTCGATTTGTTTCAGACAACTTAGTTGGAAGATATATGCATAGCAATTATTGGCCATTTGGTTGATTAACAATATTATCTGATCTAACGCCTCTATTTTTTTCTAGTGTTAGAGAATTAAGGACACATTTTATATGATCTGTTTGTAATGAAGGTCATAGTGATATTTACATATTTGCGAGTAATAGAAAACAGTGGCGTTCCTTGAACTGCAGCTAATAAAATAAAAAGGAAAATATCGCTTTTAAATTTCTGTCGAAAACAATCCACTTTTTTTTCGGGTGCAAGTTCAACTTCAATATTATGTGAATTGAATGTATTTCATAAATGCTCTAAATTCACCTCGGTTTAATTTGAATTCGTATAACCAGAAAAAGTCTGGACGCAGTAAGTGCGTTATGGTCGTGAATTTTCATTAAAATGTTTTTAATACAAATATGTCTTTTTTTAATAAAAGCAAGCATCAAATTTGGCTATATATTTGTTACACAAAAATTTGCTAAAAGAATATATAAATTTGAAATCATATACCTAATCTGTAATTAAGATTGAAAATAAAATAATGTGTTTGCACGAAAATCCATTAAAATCTTATTTTCGACAAATTTCGTTTAAAAAAATCAATTAATAAATTTTTTATACAAAAATTTCAACCAATGTTTCTTCAAATTAAATTGATTAAAGTCATTGATAACAAAATTCGCTATTAAAAGAGCATTTTGTGCATAAAAATTCGCTAATAAAAATAAATTAAATAAATTTAGAAAAACTGTGTTTTCGTCCAAAGAACCATTTCAAGTTATTTACCCACCTATGAAAATATAATTTTCCACAAAAACTTTTTCGACGACATTTAACAATAATTTCATTAAAATATGCAAACAGTTTTTCAAGACAATCTGTAAACATTTTTTATAATAACTTATGAAACATTTTCATTGGTTACCAAAATTTCACAAAAACATCTAGTAAAAAGTCTCGACGCAGCAAGTGCGTTATGGTAGTGAATTTTCATTAAAATATCTTTAAGGGCAGATATGTCTTTTTTTAACCCTAGAATACTGGACATTCGTAAAATTTACGACGCGAGCTTAAAGTCGTTAAAGTTCGAATACTTCCGGGCTATGCATCGCCGCGTGCCTCTAGCTATTTTCCTAATTAGTCCACAGCTAGCCAATGGTGCATTCGGTTGTCGCATTTTTTACCGCTAAGTGACATATTTCGCGGGCTCGTCGTAAATTTAACGAAAGTCCAGTGTTTACGTTAGTTTTTATTGTAATAATTATTGTGACTAGTGCGTCGATAAATTGGGCTAGTTGTTATCTTTTTGAGAGGTAAGGCACATTTTTGATATTTTGATACTTAGATAATTGTTTTTTTGTTAAGATGGCGCGTAAACCCTTAACACAAAAGGAAATAGAGGCCGAAATTCAGCGTATAATGGCTGGTGAAGACTCAGAACCCGATCCTTTTGAAGACAGTGGAAGTGATTGGGAAGAGGACCATGTAGAATTCGAAGCGGAAAGTTCAGGTGATGAATGTGATGACGATATGTTTTTACCACAGCCCCCACCCAACGTCAATCAGTCCAATCAATTCGAAGATTCTTCAACTGCCGAAGAAGAACATTTAGTAGAAAAAAATGGCGATGGCATTGAAGAGGAATTTCATACCAACGAGGATCAGTCCAGTCTCCCTGACTACTGCCTACCTGCTGAAAGTGATAAATCAGAGGAATATAGCAAATAGCCCTTTTTTATCTAGCTATATAATAAAGCCCAACAACACCAGTTTGAAAGGAAAAAATGGTCATAAATGGTCAACGGTATTACCTTCCAAGCGTGGAAAAACCAAAGCAAGAAATATTATTCATTTTCTACCAGGTCCTAAAGGGGATGCTAAAAAGTGTTCAACTTTAGATGAATTTTTCTTACACTTTTTTTCTAATGAAATACTACATACCATACTTTTGCATACAAATGCCGAAATTCTTAGACAAGCACAAAAATATAAAAGCAATGCCAATGTATCGCAAACGACAAAAAACGAGATAAAGGCCCTTTTTGCAATTTTGATAAGGGCGGCAGCGAACAAAGATAATCATTTGTCGGCAAAATATATGTTTAACACCAATTTATCAGGAACATTTTATAAAGCCTGTATGAGTGGTGAGCGCTTTTCGTTCCTAATAAATTGTCTTAGGTTTGATGACAAAGAAACCAGATCGGAAAGAAGAAATGTGGATTCGTTCGCACCGATCCGTGAAATATGGGATATTTTTATTGCGATATGTAGAGACTCCTACACACCTTCTTCTTACTTGACTATTGACGAACAGCTGGTTGGATTTCGCGGACGTTGTCCCTTTCGTATGTATATACCGAGTAAGCCGTCCAAATATGGAATAAAAATAATCATGGTTTGCGATTCGTCTTCGAAATACATGTTAGATGCCAGCCCCTATTTAGGAAAAAACACAAAAACAAATGGATTGCCATTGGCAACGTATTTTGTACAAGAGCTTACTAAATCTGTCCATGGTAGTAATAGAAATATTACCATGGATAACTGGTTTACATCAGTAAGTTTGGCTGATGATTTACTGAAAGATCCCTATAAACTTACTCTGATAGGGACCGTCCGTAAAAACAAAAAGGAAATTCCCAAGGAACTGTTAGATGTTAAAGGTAGAAATCCTAATACGTCTATGTTTTGTCACGATCAGATGAAAACCATGGTATCGTACATGCCAAAAAAGAACAAAATTGTGTTACTTTTATCTACTCTTCACGAAGGGGCTGAAATATTAGCCACAGGAAAACCTGCAATTATAAAGAATTATAATGAAACAAAGGGAGGAGTAGACACTTTCGACCAGATGTGTTCTAATATGAATTCTGGTCGAAAAACTCGAAGGTGGCCGATGGTCATATTTTATGACATGGTAAATATTGCAAGCATAAATTCTTACGTACTTTATACTTCAAAATTACTGAAACTAAACAAAAAACCATTGAATAGGTATCAATATATGATTGAAGTAAGCCAATGTCTTGCGGAACCATGGTTGAAAGAGAGGCTCAACAATAAAACTTTGCGGCGTAATATTCGGCAAGATATTGGTAATATCCTAAATATTTCTTTGGAAAGTGTGACACCAGAGTATCAAAATAAAAAGCGAAAAATTTGTTTTTACTGCCCCAGTAATAAAAGACGCATGACCACCACATACTGTAACCAGTGCGAGCAAGCCATATGTGGTGAACACCGAGGAAATATATGTACTGTATGTGCAACTGTTTAAGACTTTACTTCTTAAAAATATTTTTTTACAAGCTCAATAGTATACTGTATTTTGTAAAATTTTTGTAGATTTTTCTGTAATAAAAGCTTTTTCTAAATTTGGTGTTTTATTAAACGTCGTAAATTTTACGATACTCCAGTATTAACGTATATTTCAAATAGTCCATTAATCTAGGGTTAATGAAAGCAGGCATCAAATTTGACTAAATATTTTTTACACAAAATTCTGCTAAAAGCATACATAAAATTCAAATTATATATCTAATGTGTAATTAAAATTGAAAATAAAATAATTTGTTTGCACGAAAATTCATTAAAACCTTATTTTAGACGAATTTCATTAAAAAAAGTTTCATCAATTGAATAATTTTTCATACAAAAATTCTCAAATCTTTCTTCAAAGAAAATTCACTAAATTCATTTATAAGAAAATTCGCTATTAAAATAACATTTTGTACAAGACAATTCGCTAATAGAAATATGCGTGTGTGTTTTGTTTCTTTAACGTCGACCTATTACCGCCACCATGGCCAATCACCGACGCCAGGGAGTAGTTTCACCTCACTATCCTGGATATTTTGCCGAACCCCTGCCTTTCTGTAAGAAGGGTAGGGACACTATCCTGGAGATTTTGCCGAACCCCTTCCTTTCTGTAAGGAGGATATGGATCTTTAACGTGCCCAATATCGCATGGACACGGGACCGATGGATGTACGCCCCCTCCGAAGGGCGGAACGTGCAGACATTCAACTTGCTCAAATATAATGCCAGAACCTCGGTTGATGTTAATGTTACAGTTTGCACTGAAAAAGTGAAAGGAGAGTCCTGGGATCGAACCAAGTACCCTTCTATATATATATATATATATATATATATATATATATATATATATATATATATATATATATATATATATATATATATATATATATATATATATATATATATATATATTGTTAGCGCTTCCACGGCACTGGTATATTTTAGAATTCAAACTTTATTTTACCTGTATGCGCTTGCGCATTTTTATTTTAAAGAGAGATTATAACGTCCATTAAAACGTTAAGATGTGAAAGTGTAGTCTATTGCTATTTTTACCATTTTACAAGAAAATACAATCTATTAATTCTATTAAAAGCAACCAGCATCATCAACATACTATTTTGGTCCTTCGGCCGCATATCAATTGTGAAGTTACAACAATTACAATTAGAAAGAGAGTGAAATCAAAAATAATTGAGACGCCATCAATTTACAATTTTCAAGATTTACCATATCAATACAAGCATCCAGTTGAACAGTGGGCAGAAACGCCGATAGGCAGAGACGAAGATACATTTGCACGATTGTAGATCCAAGTTCAGTAATCTGCTTCCAACTGATAACAGGAAGAATCTATTTATCTGCAAGAAATTGATACAATTAAATCCTGTTATACCGTATCCTTTTATTATCTATTAGTATTAGTATTCCTTCAAGAGTCACAGGAAGTAAGTACCTATAACTCAATCTATGTATGATAATTGATAATTCAATTAAAACAATTTATCTGATTTTTTATTGTAAAAAACAGTACAGGTCATGTTTCGTTGGGTTTCGTTCTAAATTTCCATTTAGCAATTTAACGATTTCCAACCAAAATATTGGTAACACAAAAAAACTATTTAAACTCCATTTGTTCGGTTTCTGGCGATTTTTCTATTATAAACATGAGTATTGCAGAATCATTGAGAAAAAGGGGTGCTTTAAAAACTAAATTAACAAATACTGTAAACTTTCTTGATGACTTACAGAAGGGAGAAATAACTGTCACAAAAATATTATACAATGAATTGAAATCTAGGTCTGTTTCACAAGAAGGTTTATTGGGTGATTTTAACAAAACACAGAGCTTTATCGAAATTAAGTGTGATCAACAGGACCTTGAATCAAACTATAAAGAGAGGGATTGGTTTGAAACAAATTATCATAGGTCAGTGGGTATACTTGACAGCCTTTTAGAACAGTTTTATAAAACGGAGGGTAGTATAAGGGATACTTCTGAGACAGAGCAAGGTCAGAGTGATAATGTTGCAATAGTTGAGGATGCAAATGCATTTAAAACTGAATTGAAATTACCTACAATAAATTTACCTATTTTCTCAGGTTCATACACCAATTGGCTGGAATTCAGGGATTTATTCATTTCATTAATTCATGAAAGTAAAAGCATTTCAAAAATACAAAAATTCCACTATTTAAGGGCATCCCTAGAAGGACCTGCTGCGCAAATTATCAAATCCATTGAATTTTCAGCAGAAAATTATGACACTGCGTGGGAGTTACTATGTAACAGGTATCATAATAGTCATTTGCTGGTCCACAACCACATTAAAGCAATCTTTGAATTATCATGTATTACAAAAGACTGTTCTGCAGCATATAGGCAGATGGTTGATGAAGTATCAAAACATTTACGATCGCTAGACATTTTACAATCCCGCCAAGAAATATTTGATGCTCTTATTGTTTACATTCTATTAAATAAATTAGATATAAAAACTACAAGGGAGTGGGAAATGAAAAACCAGGGCAATTCTGTTTCTTTAACGCAATTTAAACAATTTTTGAAAAATAAGGCTGATGTTTTAGAAACATTAGAGTCGAGAGCTTTCAAATCCACAGAAAAAAGAGATGACACTGTCAAGGTATCAAAATTTAAATCATTTTCACTTAATGTAGCAACATGCAACTATTGTAAGCAAGCTCATACAATTTACAATTGCACAGACTTTCTCAATTTGTCAGCGGATAATAAGATAGAACAAGCGAAATGTTTAAATTTGTGTTACAATTGTTTAAGAACGGGACATGGGAGTAAAACTTGCACTTCTGGCAACTGTAGGAAATGCAAAGGTAGACACAACACACTATTGCATCGTGATTCAAGGCATTTAACTACAGAAAATGTAACAAATAATTCAACATTCAGCGCATGTACTCAGATAAAGGGGCAGGTTTTGCTCGCAACTGTTCAAGTTGTTGTACATGATAAGTTTAAAAAACCTCACCTTTGTCGAGCAATGTTAGATTCAGGTTCACAGTCTAATTTTATGACTATGAAACTTTGCAATAAACTGGGTCTTCAAAAGACAAATACAAACATTTCCATAATGGGACTGAATCATGTTACATCAAATATCAAACATGAATGTAATGCTCTAATAAAATCTAGAAATGGTAGTTTTCAGGCAAACGTTTCCATGTTTGTTGTAGAAACCATAAGCGGGAGTTTAAACTCTTGTGAATTAGATTTATCAATGTTAAAGTTGCCATCGAATATAACACTTGCTGACCCTCAATTTGGGTCAGGAGAAATAGATTTACTATTTGGAGGCGATCTTTTCTGGAGAACCTTGCAAGATGGAAAATTACAACTGGGTACCAATAAACCCATTCTTCAGAATACACAATTTGGATGGGTAATTGCAGGAAGCCTAGAGCTCCCTTCGCATAATCAGACACTTGAATGTCACTTTTCTAGAACAGTTGATATACATAAACAGTTACAAAGGTTTTGGGAAATCGAAGAATATACAGCACCATTTCCATCCATTGAAACTAAGGAATGTGAAGACATTTTTGAGAGGACAACCTATAGGAATTCTGAAGGAAGATTTGTTGTAACTATACCGTTTAAGCAAAATCCAGCTATATTAGGCACTTCAAGGGAGCAAGCCTTGAAGCGATTATTGAATCTTGAAACCAGATTTGAAAAACAACCTCAATTTAGAAATATGTATGTGACTTTTATGCAAGAATATGAGAAGCTAGGTCACATGTCCAAGTCTGACTGTGACGACTCAGGAAATGGTTACTATTTGCCTCACCATGGCGTCTACAAAGAAGACAGTTTAACTAGTAAGCTCAGAGTAGTATTTGATGGATCAACCATCACTAGTAATGGAATTTCTCTGAATGACATTCAGCATACAGGTCCAAATATGCAACAAGATTTATTATCTATACTCATTCGCTTCAGAGAACATCAATATGTTTTTACCGCAGACGTATCGAAAATGTACAGACAGATTGAAGTTAGGAAAGAAGACAGACAATTTCAAAAAATACTATGGAGACCGAACAGAAGTCAGGACATACAAGAATATAAATTAAACACTGTGACTTATGGAACCAGGGCAGCACCATATTTAGCTATAAGATGTGTTAAGCAGTTAGCAATTGAAAGTGCAGAGAAGTATCCCCAGGCATCAGAGGTCATAGGAAGAGACTTTTATGTAGACGATTTGATATCAGGTTGTCAAGACATTGAATTGGCTACAAAACTAACAAGAGAAATATCTTTTATAATGAAGTCTGGATGTTTTGAGCTACGAAAATGGTCGACCAATTATTCGGAAGTATTAAGTGAGGTTGATATAGAGAAACACTCATCGCAACTACAAGGTTTTAAGGAAGATAAGTGTAAGACACTTGGATTGCAATGGGCAAGTAAAACTGATAACTTAAGTTATTCAATTAAGGGTACTTACCATTCTATTGTTACAAAGAGATCAGTTTTGTCAGAGGTTTCTCAGATATTTGACCCACTTGGTTTGTTAGCACCATGCATCATAGTAATAAAGGTATTATTACAACAATTATGGACTTTCAAACTATCATGGGACGAACAGTTACCATACAATTTGCAACAACAATGGAACACTATTAGACAAGATTTAACAATGTTAAATGATCTTAAGATAAAGAGACATGTTTTATGTAAAGATTTTACTGTAGTACAATTGCATGGCTTTTGTGACAGCTCACAGAAGGCATATGGGTCATGTATATATGCAAGAACTATTTCATCCAATGGAGAAATCTGTCAATTTAGTATGTGCAAAAACAAAGGTGGCACCATTGAAGGTACTTACCATACCACGTCTGGAGTTATGTGGAGCATTGCTATTAGCAAGACTAATGACCAAGGTAAAGGAAGCAATGACAGTTGAAATTAAATGTTACTACTGGACAGATTCGCAGATAGTATTGGCATGGTTAAATTCAGAATCTACAATGTTGCAAACCTTTGTTTCAAACAGAGTGTCCGAAATTCAAACAATCACAGATGTAACGTCCTGGAAAATCACAGATGTAACGTCCTGGAATTATGTGAGTACCAATGAGAATCCAGCTGACTTATTATCAAGAGGCATTAAACCATGTAATATAATGCAGAGTTCAGTTTGGTGGCATGCATCAGATTGGTTAAGCAAGAATGAAGAATTTTGGCCATCTAGGTTATCTAAAACAGGGTTAGATGATATACCAGAGTTGAAAAGGGAAACTATATCCTTTGTGTCACAAACGACTTCAGAGTTTGATATTTTTGAAAGGTACTCTTCGTTGAAGAAATTACAGAGGATCACTGCACTTTGTTATCGATTTATAAACAACTGCAGAAACAAGAAAAAACAACTAGGTGTAATCACTGCAAGGGAATTAGAGGTGACAGCAACCAAGCTTGTGAGATTAGCACAACAGCAAGTCTATTTTAACGAATTTCAGGTGCTTACAAATTCAAAATTAAAGTACAATGGCAATCTCTTGAGTTTGACTCCTTTTGTTGACAAAGAAGGTATCATAAGAGTGGGCGGAAGATTGGAAAATTCATCATTGGAATATAACCAAAAACATCAAGCTATATTGCCTTCAAGGCACATTCTTAGTACACTTATATTTAGAGATATACATGAATCATTGTTACATGGGGGTCCACAGTTGATGCTTTTCACTTCAGGAGAAAGGTATTGGATAACAGGTGAAAGAACCTTAGCAAGGAAAATTGTAAGAACATGTGTCACATGTTTTAAGGTAAAGCCGACAAGTAAGGTACCAATTATGGGAGACTTACCCCTATACAGAGTAAGACCAGCTCTTCCTTTTTCTGTCTCAGGCATTGATTTCGCTGGACCTTTCTATGTACGTGAAAGGTTGGGTCGAGGTGTTAGGAAATTTAAGTGCTATGTTTGCATTTTCATTTGCATGACTACAAAGGCTGTTCATGTAGAACCAGTATCTGACCTGACAACCGACTCATTTATGTCAATATTAAAAAGGTTCATCGCGAGACGAGGTAAACCATCTCATTTGATTTCTGATAACGGCACCACCTTTGTTAAGGCTAGTAATAAATTATCAGAATTGGGAAAATATTTGTTGGAACATAATAAACAATTAACAGACAAATCGGCAACTGAAGGGATTACTTGGAGTTTCATTCCTCCAGTTTCACCTAATTTTGGGGGCTTATGGGAGTCGGCAGTCAAGTCAATGAAGCATCACCTAAGGTGGGTTTTAATTAATCATTGTTTAACTTTTGAAAATTTTATGACGTTACTTGTGATGATTGAAGGAATATTAAATTCCCGTCCTATTTGTCCAATGTCCAATGATCCAAATGATTACTCGTCCCTTACCCCTGGGCACTTCCTAATTGGCAGACCAATAGTATCATTACCAGAACATAATGTGGAGAATGTTAAGCAAAATCGATTGACAATTCATAAACAGTTGCAGCAATTAAGACAGCAGTTCTGGAGAAGGTGGTCAAGAGAATATCTGACTCAACTACAGGTTCGTTCAAAGTGGAAAAAGAATCCAGAGTGTATTGTGGAGGGTGCATTGGTTTTATTGAGGGACGAAAACTTGCCATCTACACAGTGGCGTCTGGGTCGAGTAATTAGCAGACATCCTGGTCCAGATGGAGTCACTCGTGTTGTTACAGTGAAGACGGCCAATGGTGTCTTCCGGAGAGCAGTTTCCAAAGTGTGTCCGCTACCATTGGAACCAACAACGGAGATGGAACCAGCCAATTCCACAACTGATAATGAGAAATGAAGATAATATGCAGTGTTAAGCAGCATTTCTTTTGTTTAGTCTAGCAATTTACAGACTATTCATACTTGTGTTAATTTGTACTTACCTGTACATTACATTATCAGTTAATGTTTAAAGACCATAAGTCTTTCAAGGCGGGCGGCATGTTAGCGCTTCCACGGCACTGGTATATTTTAGAATTCAAACTTTATTTTACCTGTATGCGCTTGCGCATTTTTGTTTTAAAGAGAGATTATAACGTCCATTAAAACGTTAAGATGTGAAAGTGTAGTCTATTGCTATTTTTACCATTTTACAAGAAAATACAATCTATTAATTCTATTAAAAGCAACCAGCATCATCAACATATATATATATATATATATATATATATATATATATATATATATATATATATATATATATATATATATATATATATATATATATATATATATATATATATATATATATATATATTTACATATACAAATTGAAACTGACCCCAGTTATGTGTTCTAGGGGGCCTATTTCGCGCGCATTTGAAGAAATTCTTTCAAAATTCTAGATCTCCTAAGTAGTTAATTTTTTTAAGAAAGTTCACCAAAATGCAGATTTATTTGGAGCGTCAACGGTTTATGAAATTCGCTCTTTTTTTCCATAGAGTTATAATCCGTTAAAACAGACCATTTAATCTAATTTTCTTGTTCCATCACAATCTTGTTAATGACAGTAACTGAGCAGCTTTGGACACACAAAACCAGAAACGCTTGTTTGATTTTCCCATTATGTACTTTTTAGAATATTTTTAATTTATTGCTAAACACAAATCAATTACAGGTTTCTTTTTTCCAAAGCATTTTTTTATATTTTTCTCGCTGCAGTTTGTAATATCAAAAAAGTTATTAAATATAAAAGTCAGTTAAACTCAGAAAAAATCAATATATTAGTTAAGATTGAAAATTATTATAAAACAATGTGCAATATTTCACTCGAGAATTGAGCGCAAAACACAAATATGCAATAACAGACAGGTTCTTTTATTTGAAGAAATCAGGCTACATTTATCACAAGTTTCTAAAACATGCTAATGTCTCAAGAATGCCCTGTATTATGATTTCATAGACTGTCAACTTCCTGAGATGGAGCAACATGTCAACATTAGGATATATGAAAATTGTAATCAAATAATAGAAAATCAGTTAACGAAAACAATTTCATTAAATCTCTTCAAATTTAAATGTTTGTCGCTTTGAACATTTCTAGTTGCTTCTAGGAAAATTAGTGCACACTTATTGTTTATTCGAGGTTGATCTTCTAAAGATTTATGGTAATAAACTTTATAATAAAAAATTAAATTAGGTGGTTTTGTATTATTATAAGCTGTATTTGATTAACTGAATCTAATTACAAATTACAAACTCGCACTGTATATACAGTGCTTCCGTGAAGTAATTAATAAATTCGGTAAAAATTTAAGGAGGAACTTTGGGGAAAAATTCTTGCTCCCGCCAAATTCTTTTAGTAATTGAGTATTTTCTTAAGGATAATAATTTAAAGATACAGGCTGATTCGTGTAAAGGTATGATATCATAAAATTATTATTTTTGGTAGCATCCCCTATTATTATTACGCAATACGAAAGAGCACATTTGTTAAGATACAATTCGGTAATAAATTACGTTAGCGTGAGTATAGGTTAGATAAACAAAAGAATAAACTCTATTTTGCAATTTCAAACAGTAATATTAATGGAAATATTGAATTTTTCAATTGTGCGCTGTTGGCTGCATGCCAGTATTCGAGAGGACTTAAAATTATTTTTGAACATTGTCCATAAATTAGGGAGGTATATGTTGTAACTCGTGACGAATTCTTGCTCTTAAATCTAAATTCTCTGGTAAGGTATATTTTAGTTTTTGAATATCCGTGCATCTTGTTCAAAGAAAAAGTCATATCTTGTTAGATCATGTTTCTCTGTATCTATAAATTTATAAACGCAGCTATAAAGTTGGCTCGAAGAAAATCCAAACATTGTGCACCAGTTAGGTTAACGTTAAAGAGTTAGGGACCCACTATTCTTCCGTCGACTATGCAGCAAACCAAAATCACCTTGTCATTCCATGTGTGATACCATATTATCTATCAGGAATCATCAGTATCCTGATAACCAATAACAGCAGTTTTGTATGTTGACATGGCTGCTTATAAAAAAAGGTAACCGCATCATAAAAAAATCATGTGTTTTACGAAATTATTATTATTTCATAGCTGTTGCATTTCCTCGCTGAATTCATTTAGCTTATTAAAGTTGTGATCGACTGCACAATAAAGAGCAATACGGTATAACGATGGCACTTTGAATTTTTTAACTGGATGACTTTTAACTGATGATTTTCTTGCATTGCAAACAAAACTTAAAGTTGATCGTATTCTGATGGTGAGGGTAGATCAGATATATGAGGATCACGAATTCGTGGTATTTGGACCAAACATTACTTACTATGCTGTGACTAATGGGTTACCGATTATAATGAGTGCACTCAACAATTTAAATACTTCTCTTTGGGTGCGCATTTCAATTCTTTATAGTTTAGTTAGTTACAAAAGTTTTATTGAGCGACAAAGTTACTACTAATAAATACTTTAAACACCATGACTTGGCAAAATAAAACATAATAGATGTATTCCTTAAAAAAATACATAAATAAAAAAAATATTCAACACAGTACAATTTCAAGTTTTTATATGACAGCAATAAAAAGATTATTGGTCAATAAGGATACATTTGGTAAGCCAACGATTCACATTTCAAACATTTATTTGTCCAGAAATTTAGTATTTTGGAATTGTAGAATCGTTTTTCCTAATTTTTTGCCCACCTTATACTAACGCTAACGGAATTATTTCGTATTAAATCTCAAAAAGCGCTTTTTACATTCGGCAATAAAATAAGGCATTTAAAAAATATCAGTGGCCTCATACCGCTTCAACAATTCATCCTGTATGTATACATTATCTTTATCAAATACGCATTTAAAAAGACACGAGAGATATAGGGTGTCAAAGTGACCAATAAAAAAAATCCTTAATAATTTAAAAAAAAATAGTCAGACATATATCAAATTTTATAGCGATACATTTTTTCAGGTTTGGAAAAATACTATAGGTAAACCTGAGCAAGTGTGATTTGGGAGGTAAGTGTAAACATACAGTATAACAATGGCAAGACTAAACGGACAGGAGCGCCATTTGTTGTTTCTAGTAGAGTATCATCGTAGTCCACGTGGGCGATGAAAGCCAATTCTGTGCGATTATTTGCGGAAGGAACACAACGTACAAAATTCTGACATCTAAGTGATACGAACTGGTGAGTGCAACGTGTTATGTTAAAAAATAGAAGAAAGGCATTTATCAAAGTTGTTTCAGGTTTATTCATTCTGTACTTGTAAAATGTTAAAGTAACACACACACACACACACACACACACACACACACACACACACACACACACACACACACACACACACACACACACACACACACACACACACACACACACACACACACACACACACACACACACACACACACACACACACACACACACACACACACACACACACACACACACACACACACACACACACACACACACACACACACACACACACACACACACACACACACACACACACACACACACACACACACACACACACACACACACACACACACACACACACACACACACACACACACACACACACACACACACACACACACACACACACACACACACACACACACACACACACACACACACACACACACACACACACACACACACACACACACACACACACACACACACACACACACACACACACACACACACACACACACACACACACACACACACACACACACACACACACACACACACACACACACACACACACACACACACACACACACACACACACACACACACACACACACACACACACACACACACACACACACACACACACACACACACACACACACACACACACACACACACACACACACACACACACACACACACACACACACACACACACACACACACACACACACACACAGAGAGAGAGATATATATATATATATATATATATATATATATATATATATATATATATATATATATATATATATATATATATATATATATATATATATATATATATATATATATATATATATATATACGCATTTTATATGAGTGAAAATTGAAACCTGTGATGAGCACTGATAAGCAAAATTTGGAGAACCCAATTCATCACAATACAGTTTTTAGACCTGACGATCGTTTCGTTAACAAAGTTGACGTCATTAGAGGGATGAATAATACTGAAAAAAATGTACTTATGCATTTTCGTGTTCACACTTGCCCCTTATTATCTTGCATGATGAGGTAAACGTGAATATTTTGTTGGTGCAAATGTGATAAGTACACTTGGAGATCCCAAATCACCACAACACATATTAAAAGACCTGACGATCGTTTCACTAACCAAGTTAGCGTCATTAGAGGATGAAAAATTCTAACTACTTTAAAGACTAACATCACCTTATTGACCGGATCTTAGGTAAAGAGACCGAACTGAGATGGAAAACTAATCGCAGGCAAATTCTGCAGTGTATTGTAATTTCTTTGCCAGACGAGGTTTTTCACTGTCCCTACTAACTTATCTAGAAGATGTCTATCTCTAATAATTTTGAGAAGGTTCAACGACAACTAAATTAACATAGTTTCCTTTGGCGGAACTATCTGTATTTTTATGTTATCTTTAGGACGTGTTGAAACGTGGGAATTTTATTTAACGAAGCAATCGATCAGGTGACTCGTAATCGGCGGTGGTGAAACGTTCATACACTTTTTGTTGTAACTATATTTCGCAATATATATACTCCCGAAGGAGTTTAGCTGTTCTGGTTGTTTAACATTTTTTATTAATTTCAGATTATCTTCATTAACGTGATGATTATTATGCCAAATATGTCGGGACGGGAGATCTATATATAGTACCGTAACGCAATTAGGCTAAGAGTTCTTTGAATCTAATTCCAATCGAACTTTTTGTTTGTCCGACGTACTTCAGATTACAATCTTTACAACTTATTTCATAAATTCTCGACATTGTGTTCGTGCTATCCTTGTCTTTTGGGTTATCTAGCGAGTTTTTAAGGTACCTTAAAAGAACCTTAAAAAGTGTATGAACGTTTCACCACCACCGATTACGAGTCACCAGATCGATTGCTTCGTTAAATAAAATTCCCACGTTTCAAAACGTCCTAAAGATAACATAAAAATACAGATAGTTCCGCCAAAGGAAACTATGTTAATTTAGTTTACGTTGAACCTTCTTAAAATTATTAGACACGGACACCTTTTAGATAAGTTAGTAGGAACAGTGCAAAGACCACGTCCGGCGATAAAAATACAATACACTGCAGAATTTGCCTGCGATTAGTTTCCCATCTCAGTTCGGTCTCTTTACCTAAGATCCAGTATATAAGGTGATGTTAGTTTTTAAAGTAGTCAGAATTTTCCATCCTCTGATGACGCTAACTTGGTTAGTGAAACGATCGTCAGGTCTTTTGAAATGTGTTGTGGTGATTTGGGTTATCCAAGTGTACTTATCCGTGCTCATCACAGGTTCCAATCTTCACTTAGTGCAAATGTGAACGTACATTTTGTGAACATTTTCTATTTACGGCAATTTGTGTTTTAGAATATGCTGAGAGTCTCCTTAAGGAAAACTGCTCAAGGTTCCAAATACTCAAAGGCGGAGATAGAAAATGTCGTAAGTGAAATAAAATGTGGTAGTTTGATCACTGACATGGCACACATATTGCATCCAGTTCCAAAAACCACAATATTTTATCACTTAAAAGGACTTCGTTGGAAAATAAGTGAGACCCAAGGTCATTTTACAGTGATTCCAAAGGAGGATGAAATCAGATTGGCCGGTGCTCTTCGAATAATGGAGAAGGCGGGTTTTGGAATAACAAGAAAAGAATTATTAAGGGTATATAACAAGGTATGTACAAGATAATCATCTTAAGACTGGATTTAAACATAACGTACCTGGCTACGATTGGTTTAGGAACTTTAAAATACGTCATCACCTCAGTATAAAACAGTCCCAATCAGTCGAGTAGGTATGCTCGAAAACCAATGGCGGATCCGTTTGTTATTAACGAGTATTTCGATATTTTAGATCGAAATTAAACCGATATATCACTTCATAAGAAGCCCAATACGATTTGGATCCTAGATAAGAGGTTTTTTTGTCATGACCCTAATAAAACTAAAATTGTTCGCGCGACCGGGAAAGCCTGCTCCGGAACTGTTTGGGGCCCCGGTTGGAAAAATAAAACTGTTGTTGCTGCTGCATCTGCTAGTGGATTAAAGGTCCCCTGACTTATTATCTACAAGTCGAGAAGTATATGGGATGCCTGGGTTCCAGATGAAGAAGACTCGTGCCCAGTAATATCATTTGCTGCTATGAAAAAAGGCTGGATGGAATCCGATATATTTTAAAATTATTTCCAAAAAACTATTGTGCCTTCTCTGGAAATCAAAAAACTGAATTTGTTTATTTATGATGGCCACATCATCAACATAAACATTCCATTAATCGAATTGGCAAAAGCTAATAATGTCACAATTCTCAAACTTCCCTTTCACACGAGCAACATTCTTCAGCCACTAGATATATCTGTATTTAGATCACTAAAGGGTAAATGGGATAAAAGGTTAGTAGCTTGGAAAAGAAAAAAATATGGGAATAAAACTACCTAAAAAACAATTTTTGGTATTGATTGGCCGAACCTGGAAAGACCTTCAATCAATAATCATTAATAATGGTTTTGTTAAAGCAGTGATACAGCCATTCAACTGGCATCTAATATCCGAGGGCAAATATGACTCGGGATGTTTGAAGATGGTAAAAGTATACTTCCGCTACTATTTGAGGGATCCAGGAAAAAACAATGCAGCGAAAAACAAAAATTTTGAAGAAACACAAAATGTAGCAGATGAAGCTCGAACAAACCTAACCCTAGATCCTGCAGCTGGTATACCCACACCAAACCTAACCCTAGATCCTGCAGCTGGTATACCCACACCAGTAGAAGAAGCAACCCCAAAACTATCAATTGAAGAGATTCTTTTGAGAACAATTAGACCGTCAGTTGTTGGCAAAGTTCGAAAATTAAAAAAAAAAAGAAGAGTGGCATCCAGAGCAGAAATGATCACTTCACCACAAGACTAAATGAAGAAATAATTCAGAAGATTAAGGAAATATTTCCAAGATAATGTTTTACAAAAAAGCCATAAGAAGCGTACAATCCAAAAAGCAAGTGACATTAAAACTACAAATGAATAGCTCTAAAATATATATAATTGATACGTCAGATGACATTGCCGAGAGATTTGATAAAGAAGAAGATATAGACACAGACGTTGCTGAGGCTATAAACAATAGATGTGAAGCAGAGGAGACTAACGATGTCGAAGTGGACAAATGGGTGGTAGCCCAATGTAAATGTAAAAAACGAGTTAGGAATTTTGTAGGCAACAATTTAAGAGAAACCGACGAAAGACGGGAAGTCAAGTTCTTAAGATGAGACAGGAAGTTCTGAAATTTATGATACAGACATTGTTAGCAAGGAAATATTATACAGTTTTTGCCAGATCCGAAACGAGGGCAGAGAGGAGAAAGTTTTTATTTTTCCGTTTATATCTCATAATGTAATGTATGCAGTTAAACTACAATACATATGTTTAAGTTTATAACCTTTTATCTATTATAGATACTAGACTGTTCAAAAAACAAATTTGTAGCCTTTTTAACGTTTATTCACACTGAACCCATTTAATTTTAAAATGCTTTATATTATAGACAACATCAACTGCATTCACTCTTGCGCCATGTTGTGTGATAAATATGAACATTTGGAATCAAAATAATAAAAAAAATATTTTCCCCGGCGTCTTGGTGCAGCCAAATATCTGAGATTGTTAAATGAGCAATTCCAAATATTGCTTGAAGACGTGCCACTAGCCATCCGTGGTAATGTGTAGTACTCGTACGACGGTGCTCCTGCCCATTACACATTGGCTGTTAGGAACAGGTCAAATTTTTATTTTTCTGGGAGATAGATACATCGAGGGAATGATCTACCCGTCAAATGTCCTGCGCGATCACCGGACCTCACACCTATGGAGTTATTTTATGGGGTCACCTGAAAAATATTGTTTATTTCACCATATTGATAGTGTGAAAAAATATCGTCGAAGAATTGTTTTAGCTGTCGTGGAAGTTAAGAACGACAGAAACGTGCTTGCAAGGGTACGTCGTAACTTTAATGGTAGATAATGGTAGACTTAGACTGCGTTTACAAGAAAATGGCAATTACTTCGAAAACATCCTATCTTTTTGTTTTTTGATATTTAGTTAAATATTTTATTAGATTATACATTTATTATTTTACGAGACTCTTGGTTCTTCTAGTTTTGTTCTTTTCTTCAAATAGTTTCTGTTAAGCTGACAATAAATATGTATTTTGCAACAATTATTTTTTCCTGTTATTATGGCAAAACAAATTTCTTTAGCGTAGTTTGAATATCTCCATATGTAAGAAAATCCATTTTTTATGAAAAGTAAGGAGCCAAAGAAACAGTAGACGAAAATTATCCAATCTAAACAGGTGTACAGTACATCGCTTTGGTATCAAGTCCCCATAGCAGAATTTTTTTATTAGTTTTTTTACTGCAATTTTTTTTCAGGAAACTAAAGGCTTAGTAAAAGTTTTTTGTCACATTTAGACACATAATTTCAAAATACAAATACGCTATGAAGCAATAAGTTTTGAATTTTCAGTATTTTATATTTTGTTACTAAAAGATATATACAAGGGCTGAGCAGAAAAAAAGTTAATGGATATTTAATGCATAACCTTGCCTGTAGAGGGGCGTCCTGTACGCGATACTTATAAATTATTATTATATTATTTTTTCAAACCCGAAAAAGTGTCTCGCTATCAAATGTGAAACATTTTGACTAAAACTTTAGAAATTATTAAGGAAGAACCATTTTTTATTTCTCATTTTGACACCTGTATCTCCTTTATTATACGACTTGGAATATACGTATATTCGGTTAAATCAACCTATTTTCACCTAGGGAATCTCTGGTATCATTTGTGCCGCTTCATTTAAATACACACTGTATACATAAGTTAAACAAGTTGTTAATTAACCATGTTTGCATTGAGTGAAGATTGGAACCGGTGACCAGCACTGATTAGTACAATTTTGAGAACCCAATTCATCACAATACAGTTTTTATACCTGACAATCGTTTCGCTAACAAAGTTCATCAGTGGCATAAATAAAGGTGCATGTTTGCATTAATTGATATTTCCCGTGTTTGTTGCAGCCGTTTCAAACTAGATACAGATGCAGATATTTCTTCTATGGCTTCACAGTTGCTTGTTTTCTTCTCTGCAGCCGGCTTCTATTTTTTTCTACCTGACGACGCCGTCTACTGTAAATCCGGTTAAAGAGAAGCAAACAAGCAATTGTGAAGCCATAGAAGAAATCTCGACATCTGTATTCAATTAAAATTGCGTCGCGATTCCATATGTTTTATTAAATGAGCTAAATAATTTGTTTATTTTAATATGTTTTGATTTTAATTGTACAACAATATATTAAGTTACTTCTCTTAGTTTTAGAAACTTTCTACTGTTTCATTTTTAGACTTCAAAAAAATTAAGTTTGACCTTTATAAGGGGAACTACTTCTTTGGCTGCGTATTCATGGGGTACCTGCTGATGTTAAAAAAGCTATCTTCAAAATGTAAAAATATTTATTAATAATAATAAGTAGTTTTTGAGTGCGCTAAAAATACGTGAAAAAGATTCTGGCGCATAAGGTGTAAAAATTGATTAATTACATTTTAATTATATGGATGACAAACTGATATTCAGGGCCTATGAATAATCTACTGAATTTAGCAAATACATGCCACATATCTGAATATAACGAATATAATAGACTTATTACTCAGTTATGTTCGTAAGTTCGGAATAATATTGACTTAGCAAACTTATGAACAATATCCTGAAGTGCGTGTATGACAAAAATAAATAGAGCGCCTTCTCTGAAATTGAAACATTGAAATTAATCAATTAGAGTTCTGAATCGCCGGAGCGTATGATGGGATAAGTCTGCCGTAAGTAAACTAAATGTGCGTATATAATGGATTGGAGAATGGACGACTCCACTAAAACTATTACATTTGTATTTAATTAATTTAAGATAAACAGTGAAATTTCTCATATTTTCTTTGCCCAAATATGCTTTTGCCCTACAACCACAAAATAAATACACATATATCTTGGCGAACTAGGCAAATAGTAGCAGATGTAAACCCGTAATCTTAGAATAACATGCTAGACCTACACAAAAATTCATCTGTTTTGCATAATATTTGTATAGATATCTTCCCTAGGGAAATGAAATTTACATAAAGGAGACTGGTGCAATTCTGCCCCTTTTATGCACATGTATTTCGTTAATTTTTTATTGAAATTTACTAAAAAGGTCTTAATAAAACCAAGCAGATCTTGTAAGAATGTATCCACATCCATACATTGATAGAGACAGTTTATTTAAAAAATAAGAATTTGTCAAAATTACCAAAATTGCATTTCTTAACGTGTCAAAATGTCTTATCCTGAAGTGTTTCACTAACTTTTATCGAAGAACTGGGTGGGCTAGACAATGACATTAGGTTAAACTAGTGCTAATTACAGATAGGTAATATTGATTAAACTATATGGACAAGTAAAGCATTTTGTATAACAACAAGCGGGAAAAACACAAAATTGGAGAAAAATGCACAAAAACAAATAAGCATATAGCTTCTAACCGTTCAACCGTACGTTAAAAATTTAAACGGCTCACTTATTTAAGTCGCAGGCATTTCTTACGAAGTCCACTTTAAAAGTCTGCATAATTCTAAATGTGTTTACAATTTGAAAAGGGATATGTTTCATAATTATATACAGGGTGTATCAGCAAGACTGGTCGTTAAATCTTTATAAGGTGGGAATCATACTTTTGAATTTTTTTCTTTAGACTGAACCATGTTCATCTACTGCGGCTTAAAAAAAATCGTTTCCAAAATTTTGACAGCTGGTTTACGTTTATAAAATGGGATCTAACTTCTATTTAGAATTAGATAGAAAGCTGAAATCCACTTAAGATTGTAGTTAAAAATTCCTTTATCAGGAGTATTCTTTAAAAAAAATGGTTGCCTGAGAATAGTTCCTAGATTTATGATTTTAAGCAAGATTTTAAAAAAATCAGTCTTTTTTAGTAGAAAGACATTTTTCGTTACATTAGCGAACTAAAATTGCTACAAAATGATATTACATATTCAGATGACTGAAGCAAATCGTTGTAAAGTTATTTCCCAAAAAAAACGGAGAATTTTAATTTTTTATTCGTCGATAATACTATGAATGGTTTCAATCATATTTTAAAGAATCAGATGGTTGAAACCTGTTTTGTTATTTTAGAGTGGATGCCTTTTACCAAAAGGAATTAAAATGAATAACAACGAAAATAGTGATTACACAAACTAAGAAATTATTCATTTTTTATACATGGAAAGTATGAAAAACTTCTTAGTAGATTTTACAGAATGTTTAAGGATAACTAACCACATCCACTTTAAATGACAAAAAAAGGTTTCAAATCTGAAGGTCTTGCAGGCCAGTTCATAATCCTAACCGCCTTATTCACCTGTATTGGAACATAAAGGTGATTTCTTGGGATATTTCCTGGGAGTATTTCACTCGAACTTCATCTAGTTGATACCAACAGTTTTTTCTGAAGTTTAATGGTAGGACGTCGGGAAAATCTACAACCACAATCCATAATAGTTTCAGGTAACGCTCCCCATTAACACTTCGTCAAAAATTATGTAAGAGGACCTGTCATACATCACAAGGCAAAAGAAATTGAAACCAAACTTAACCTGATAGTTTCTCCGTCAGATCTAATGCAGGAGCGCTGAAGCACAGACACCTGTTAAAAAAACCTTCAGGCGAAAACTTTTGATTCTTGAGTTAAGATACTATTTCTCAAAATATTATTATTATTATCTTTCTTTTGACTTGGATAATATAAACTGAGCGTCAATTGAAGTGGCACACCTTAAATTTTGGATGCTGTTTGATCCTTTGTAGCTAAAAATCTAGTTCACCAAAACTACTTTAATTTTTACAGGTTGGCGCATGTTCTTGGGGCTTCTGATTAGTAGACATCAACAAAATTTGCTATAAGATACAGGGCGCAATATAAGTAGATGTTTTTTCAGCAACATATCAAAGGGTGGCCATTACATTACGAGGATAGTTATATATATTTTTGGTATGCAGTTTAGAAGTATATGTCACGATATTTATTATATTTTATTAATATCGCAGCCCACTACGTTTTTTATAATAAATTATGTATTTTAGATTAAATGTAGGTTAAGTAGAAATGCAAACGAACCCGATGCGGTGGAATATATTCGCTTTTGGTACTCAGTGCTGAAGATATCTCTATACCTCGGGGCATTTTTGTTATTTTTTTGATGTCGCATTCGACTACGTTGTTATGAAGAAACGTAAAAATCAGTATCTTGTAGGTCCACCACGATTGCTGATCAGTCCTGCCACTCGTCTGGGCAAGCTATCTTTCAATCTTTGCAACAGATCTTAGGGAGTAGCTTCCCACTCTTACTTAATCGCAGTATTCAATACATTCAAGTCACGAAAACCACTCTTTCACTCACCTAATTTTAATTTGAGCTTACTCCATGCATGCTCAAGCGGATTCATATAAAGTGACCTTGCAGGCCACTCTATTCTCTTTATATTGTTCACTCTAAACATATCCATAACATTTTGAGCTCGATGAAGATGAGCATTATCATAGACCAAGATGGTGGTGGTGGTGATGGAGGTATTTATGACCTTGGAACAGTAATTCCATCAGCCACAGACTTTTGCTATTTTATAAGGCAAATATATACAAATACCTCAATAATCTAGAAGACAGAATTGTGTTAGCTATATACAAATATACAATATCTAAACTTCTTGTACATATAATAATTATTGCTCTTTTTTCTTCCTTTTTCCCCTCTTCTTTTTTTTTTCTTTTTTTTTCTTTAAAATTTTTTACTTTAAAAAAAATTAATCTTGTGCTTTTTTGTTGCTTGTTTGTTTTCTTTTCTCTTTCTAATTTTTTTAATTTCCCTTTCTTTTTCTTCCTTTTTTTTTTTTTCTTTTCTTTTTTTACATTTTTTTATATTTTTTGTTTTTTTTTTCCAAATTATGTATATGGGATAAACAGGGACACACTTTTGCGTCCAGGGGCCCTTCAGGACGACTTCAGACATACTGACTGGACCACGGATAACAACAAAGGTTTACAAAGGTGCAGAGACAAAGGATCACCTAAAAAATAATAATTACAAATTTCTGTTACACTATTGCTATATTTACTTATTATTTCCTATATTTATACTAACCTACCAAGTAGTTTTAAGTTGCATATTTACCTGTTGGGTACATTAAATACAATAAAGAAAAAATAATATATACACACACACACACACACACACACACACACACACACACATGTGTGGGTGTATGCGCGCATGTGTGTGTTGTGTATGTATGTATCAATGTGGTATGTATGTGCATATGTGTATATATATATATATATATATATATATATATATATATATATATATATATATATATATATATATATATATATACACATATGCACATACATACCACATTGATACATACATACACAACACACACATGCGCGCATACACCCACACACGCGCGCACGCACACACGTACACGCGTATATATAAGTACACAAATTATATACAAATGCAAATGGCTTTTTTTTTTATAATTCTAATTTTATATCTCTAAATAATTTACAGGGAGCAGTGATTATTGTTTTTGCGTTGACAGCAAGTATTTGGTGTAAACTAAAGGGCATTTTTATTCTAGCCCCATATTTACAAATTTCCGACAGTAAATTACCTCTAGCTTCTTGTGTTAGGGGGCACACAAAAATTATATGGTTTATATCCGCTAAGCTTTGACTGTCGCATTTAGACATTGGTGTACTTAGGATTCCTATACGATGTAAATGCATGGGATATCGTACATGGTTTGACCTTAGTCTCACGACTGTGGTGGTGGTACCTCTGCTTTCATTGGTGTATACCTTGTGGTCTCTAGGTCCCGGAAAATCAGGAAATAGGTTCTTGTAGGGATTATTTGTGTTGAAGGAATAGGTTCTCCATTCACCTTTCCACTTTTGTAGATGGAACTCTTTTATTACGGGAGACAGGTCACTGTATGGAACTGTATTAATTGTTTCATCGTACACCATCACACTGTCTTCTTCCAGTTTGTCAGCTATTTCATTACCATGCACGCCACAATGACCTTTTACCTACACAAAGACGATCTTACCGTGACTGGTTGTTAAATTAAAATAATGCTCAAACATCGAGCAGGATATGTCACTAAGATATTTCTTTTCTGGACTTCTAAGGCCCAACAGCGAGGCTTGAGAGTCTGATATTATTACCGCTTCGTATTTTTCGTTATTTGCCATCCATTGTAATGCGTTTTTTATAGCTGTCAGCTCTGCTGTATATATAGATGCAGTATTTGGTAATTTTATTTTCTTAAAAATGTTATACTGTGCTACATAAAAAGCACAACCTGTTCCCATACCTCCTTTAGAGCCGCCAGTGTAAATATGTAAATATCTTGGAAATTGTATTAGTAGATTTGTTAAAAGCATTTTATTTGATTCTGGGTTTTCTTTATATTGTAGGACGACTATTTCTATTTTGTTGTTAAATATTTGCCTATCCCGCTTATATATTGGTGACATTTTCTCTGACTCTATCATTGTTACATAATTGGCTGTATTTTCTCAACCTTAAACCAGTGGGGGTTTTATTTTGTTCTCCCAGTAGATGTTACTTCTAGTGTGTAAGTCCAATTCTTCAATTTTCTTATGTAAGACTGAATATCTGCTTCGTACTTTCAGTATGTACTTATCAGCTAACATATGGCGTCGTATGTGAAATGGTAATTCTAATAATTCGGAAAATACGATTTCGTTGGGAGTAGATCTCATGGCCCCTATACAGACTTTTAGGGACTTTGTTTGTATTGCCTGCACCTTCTTTAAATTCGTTTTTGAGCAAGCGCCATACAAAATACAGCCATAATCTAAAACTGATCTTATATAAGCTTTATAGAACATGAGTGCTATACTCCTATCTGCTCCCCATTTTGTATGTACCACTGACCTCAATATATTGATATCCTTCTCACATTTTTTTCACACATGTTCAACATGACTTTTCCATAATAATTTCTTATCCAACACTATGCCTAAATATTTAAAAGAGCTAGATGTTTGAATTTTGAAAATATTGCTCGGCATTGTTAATGGAGGAGTTAGTCTGTATCTTGTCTTGACGCCAGGGTGTAGTTTCACTTCATTCTCCTTGAAATCTGGCCGATTTTTTTCTCTGTAAGGACGACTGCGATTATAACATATCCAACATCGCATGGTACACGGACTAAAGGCTTTACGCTCCTCCAAAAGGCGAAAACTTCTGACATTTTACTTTGTCTAACACAATGTCACAGCATCGATTGATGTTAATTTACGGAAATAGGAACTTTGGGTCGATAGGCACAAATCTTTTCCACTGGATCATCGAGGCTGTCCAATTTGAGTTTTATCTACTAAGAAGGTTCGTTCTTTTAAATTCCCGACTGGGCTTCTCACTTTTGTGGACATACTGTTTCTGAGTTCCATTTTTCCACACATCCTCGATGTGTATCTAGGTATTAGGTTGCAGATTCCTAACAGCAAACGACATCTTGTTATTTTTAGCAACCGCTGTGCTAGCAGTCTTGTTTGTGGAATAAGGTAGTTCCTATGTACGACACGATACTTATCCGCTACTACTTTCTCAGTCATCTCTATGTGCGGATACATTTTGAGAAATTTAGTGTGAAGTTTTTACCTATATCCAATTGTCTGTTGTCTGTGTTATGTTAATCTGCAGTAAAAGTAAAATATTATTATATCTATTACTTTAAAACTTATACCGCCAGGAAGACCACCAAAAAGTAGAGAGACAGCTGGCAATCAGTATCACAAGAAACAGCCGTCAAGCAAAGTAGAGGTGAATATCGTAAGAAAAAAAAGAAGACACGAGGAAGTAAAATACCTTAATCAATCTTCTATGTCAATTTTACTAAAGAAGGAAGCGTATAACACTCGAGTATATGTATCGTGCATTGGGCACTCAACATTCTTGCTCTGCCTACTACAATTAGCAGGTTAGTAAACTAAAGCTGCTCCCATACGTGAGTAATTAATTGGTCCTAGTTTCAGAAATTCCGCTACCATGCACTCGATTTAAATTACCTGAAATATTCACGTTTCTCTCATATCACAAAGTGAAGTTATAATGCTTCCATGCACCTGAAAATGGCCGTCATAATTCGGGAAATGCATACGTAAAACAAATAATAAATAGGAGAAAGAAATTAATGAGAAATGCTGTTAGATTTTATTCTACTAGATTAATTTAAACTGTTGCTGCTAGCTGAGAACTTTTGAAGGGTTTGCTAATTTAGCTGCTTACAAAACAGGTTTCATTATATCTTTTAATTGGAAACAAACAATAATATGTGAAAATCTATTTTTTACCGAACCTGGTATTATTTTTTACCTATTTAGGCGACTTTAATTTGAAACTATCACCCCGTGAAGCCTCAAATACCACTAATAGGAATTGAAAATACCAATATTAGTAACACACTTCAAAACCTAATGATTGTCTTGCTAACAAGGTTGGCTTAATTAAAAAGGCATTTTAATGAAAAATGTAGTCTTCTAACGAAGTATTTTGTGGGCAAAAAAATCGTCAAGTCAACCAATCGGTTATGGTATAGTGTGTTTACCAACGCTTACCTAACAAGAAGCCGGTAACAACCCACTGCTCCAAACTACATTACATAAAGCACAAATTACATTAAAAGCGAACTAACAGTTTCTAAATAGACAAAGTCTCCTTTTCTTGTGAAGGGATTCTTTAATCTAAAGGGTAGTAAAGTTCATCAATTTATATATTTTTGTTGACGCTAAATTTGTTATTCAATGCGGAAGCGTAATGAAAAAAATATGAAATGTTCAAAACGTTATAAATCACTGTTGACCACAGCAGCGGAAATATAAAGAATAATGTTGATCTAAGGACAACCGGTTAAAACGCAGAAAAAGGAAAATAAATAATACAGATAAGAATTTAGCCCTAGAAAATAACCGGTTGAGTAAAGTTTTCAATTTCAATATATGTCGGGCACAGTTAATACCTAAGGCAGAAATAACAAAGAAATGTTTCTTAGATTCGTTCTATGTTGTATTAAATATATATTGGCTCAATTTCCGGATTATCCTACTGCTTCAATGAACGAACACAGCTACCTCAAGCTTCCTTAAAATTGGATATATAAAATGTCTATCGATTAATATTATTAGTGGATTGTATTTTGCAATGCGTAGTTGGCATGTACTGCTAGGAACTTATTTACAAATTATGCTTGTCAATTATAAAAATAATATGCTTGTTATATTTATTTGACTTTGCAAAATAAATATAATACGAGTTTATAAGTTGAAATAAATTCATTCAAATAGAGCTTTTGTTTTTCAAAAAAAAAAAAAAATGGACACGTCAATTGGTTCTACCTATAAATTGAAATTAAAATAAAACATATATTATACAGTTGTCCCAAATTTGAAATATAACGTCATTGATACTTTTTTTATGTCAGCCCTAATTTTTGTAATTATTTTTAAAGTACGTACATCTATAGCTATACAAAGCCACCAAATTTAAAATTATGCATAATTTTAAATTTCCATAACGAACACACTGCTTTCAAACTTTTAACGTATTTTGAGATTAATCTTTGATACCAAGGTAAAATATGCAAAGAAAAATTCGAAAATAAACCGTAGACTAATTATCAATCTTCACTTCACAGAGATAACACAAAGAGCCAAAACATCGAGTTTTAATAAATAATTCTAGACTTGTTTCAACCCAAGAATCAACGATCTCACAATATTGACCGCCGAAACCACATATATAAATTTTATTTATTAATTCATATATATATATATATATATATATATATATATATATATATATATATATATATATATATATATATATATATATATATATATATATATATATATATAATCACCGAAAGCACTATTTAACACTAATTCTGTTAAGTATACCACATTTTTTATTTTAAATAGAATGCCAACAACCCACAATGTATAATAATATTCGGTTAAAGCTTACGTAACGTTGGTAAATTGTAATTTACCTTAACACCTCTGAGAGCTCTTATCAACAAGGTGAAGTTTCAGCTAATTTAAAAGAAGAATATTTATATATGATCTCCAACATATTAATTTACTTAAATTTTTTTTTCAAATTCATAGCGTTCGAACTTCCAAAATTTTTTTCCAAATTATATATATATATATATATATATATATATATATATATATATATATATATATATATATATATATATATATATATATATGACCTTCCCTTCTCAAAAAGTAGAAGGCCCATTTTAATAAGATTGCAAAGGCAAATTGGGTCCCAAAAAATATTTGCCAAGATAATAAAGTTATTTTAATACATTTCGATACAAATGTTTTCTCCATCGCCACTCTAACAATACATGACCAAGCTTTCATTAGCCAACAGCACAGAGCTGTTTACCAAAAGCTGCACAAGGAACTAGAGGCAACACCTATCACGCATTTGCTCAGTGACATTGTGATACATAAATGGAGCGTCGAGAAAAAATAAATATGGAAACACCAAAGAGGAGGTGATTGTCAAATAACCTTTCGGTGAGACTCGACCGGCGGTTCTAAGACAAAATCAGGCGTTTGGTCAGTACTTTGAAGAATAAGGAAAACAGAAGAGTCTTCAGTAAGCCTAGAACAACACGCAACAATAGGGTTGACAACGTTTTTTTTTTTAATCTAAAATTTATTTTTAAAAATCTGCCTGAGAAATAATTATAAACAACAATGTCTTAATGAATGTAACGCTTGCAAAATGTTTGCTCCAACTCACTTAAATAGTAGACTGCCAAATCACAAATTGTTAAAAACAGTTATAGACAGATTATCAGAACCTGTTTAGTTTCGTCCAAAAGAAAGTGTTTTAGGCGCTTCAAAAATATTCGCTCCCAAAAAAAAAAGAGAGTATTTTATTTCGTGTATGAGAGAATCCAGAAATATGTTTAAATAATATTTGCAACTGCTAATGAGATGAAATCATTGATCCTGCAAATATTTTATGACGAAGGTCTCGAGCAGTATCTCCTCATATACGTACAAAACTTATTACGAGGTAGTCGTCCAACTAGACTACAATTTCGCCAATCTTTCAAAAGCAAACAAAATGCAGATCCACAGATTGTAAATAAAATAGAATTCAAAAATAAAATTACATTTACGTGCCGGTGTGTATTTAACTTTGGAAAAAAACATATATTGGAAAATGGAAATACTCATGTAGTAGTAGAATGTAATTTTCAACATTAATGTGAAATTTATGTTTGGTGTTAAATAAGCGGAGATAATATCTAAGGTCCATATGAGGTACCTCCAAATCTAAATAGATATTCCTACGTAGATTTCTTTACAAAATGGGTTCACTGGTTTTATTAATGATTAACCCCTAAATTTGAAAGCCAATGTGTATTTGATAGAAGAGGGTGCACTGACACAGTAATTTGTTCAAGTGTGAAATAACGTAAATGAACGTTGTTCCCAAAGACGATGGATAGGCCGTGACACCACTCTCTGTTGGACACCTCGTGGCCCACAATCTAATCCACTAGAGTAATTACGTAAAGTGAATTGTATGTCGTGACTTAATATTGGCGCGCGCAAAATTTTTGCAAAACATTGTAGAAACTGTCAGATTATTTAGAAAAGAAGAACAACAGTATAAAGTTAGACCATCTCTTCTCAGGTGCACAAGAAAATTTATCGATGTTAACGGTGGTGGCCAATATGAACATTTATCGTTCAATATTTAAGTAATTGGTTATTTGTTTTTCTGGTAGTAATGGTTGGTGGTCAGAAGTTATTATATTTTTATATTTCGCAACTTTTTTTGGAATTCCCACATAAAAGTGTTTGACTTAGTCTATTTGTTTTTTTCTTTTCAGTAAAAAAAAACACATTAAATGTGTATAGTACATACATGTAACTTACAATTAATGCGTATTTACCCACTTGTTAAAAAAATGTGTCCTGTATCCATATTTAATCTCTGTCGCTTCCCAGCCAGTGCTACACATTCAAACGTTGCTACTATCACATTACTTGTAAGGAAAATACAAGGTTGAGATTTGAAGGGTACCGCAATCAGCGCTCTCTCTATGCTAGAACTAAATTGGGACTTAATTATCACTATAAAAAACTCACCCGTGCCAATTTTTAAAGCAATACGTCGCATACTTTCTAGATGTGGAAAAAAATCTAGATTCAATTCCTCACTTTATTACCATAAAGCTTGCTTTATTTTGATTTTTTGACTGAGTTCAGTTTGGTTGAATTGAAACATTATAATGCCAAGAATCTTCCGCTACTGCGTGCACTGTTACTTTTAGACCAGTTTGTATACGAAAGGTTTATGTGAGTAGGCAAATAGTCATATATCCTTTTCACTTATATGATACCTTTAGAAAGGCACATTGTTACCGCCGATTTTCTGTGTTATAAGACGTCTGATTCAAAGAAATTCTTCCACAGTACAATTAGCACGGTTCGACTTTTAAATATCGGAAAGTATTAGATTACATCTGGCTATTCAGCGTAAGGTAATTTCAAGCAATATGGGTTTGTCGCTTCGGGTAAATTCAGCTAAACAAACATGGATTCTTTTTTAGCGAATTTTCGTAGAAAAAATTCGCTGATTAGGAGATCGAGATTTAAAAAAAATCCTTTTTAGCTCTCGCGCTCCTAATATTAACCCTAAACTTAGCTAAGTTAATCAAACTAGTTTTTCCCAAAAAATCAAGTATTATAAAAAAAATATATCCAAATATCTCCATAGAGATGTAAACATATATCAAAATCCCTAGGTCAAGAGAAATTCGTTTTAAGTATTTAAACATTTTTTCTAAAAATTCGGTATCATAATATACTGGCTGTGTCCTAGCTTTTACATTAATTATTCACAAGATTATTCCAATATTATACAGGATATTCCATGTACTATCACGGCTTCTGCGATATTTTGGTTTTTGTTACAAACTATAATTGAATACATTTATCTATACATGTAACTTACAATTAATGCGTGGTTTTCCACTTGTTAAAGAAATGTGTCCTGTGTCCATATTTATTCTCTGTCACCTCTCAGCCAGTGCTACACATTCAAACGTTGCTACTATCACATTACTTGTAGAGAAAATACAAGGTTCAGATTTGAAGGGTACCGCAATCAGCGCCCTCTCTATGCTAGAACTAAATTGGGATATTGGGACTTAATTATCCCCCATCACTATAAAAAACTCACCCGTGCCAATTTTCAAGTTCAAAGTTTTAGCCAGTAAATTTGGACCAGTTTTTTTTTTTGAGTAAACTTTTGTATCTCCGAAAATTACAAGGCTACGGAAACCAAACTTGGTACACAAGTTTTTGTTATATAACGTATCCCAAGTACCAAAATTCAGATCTTTAAGATGAAGAGCATTTAAATAAAAATAGTACAACTAATGATCAGAGAAATGTACAAAACCAAAATATTTTCCATGGTTCAAAAGTTTATTGAAAATTACACACAAAGACACATATGAATTAAAATTTGTGATGTACTTTTCTTTTGTAATTGGCTTAAATAAGTTCTTTAGCCAGTAAATTCGGACCAGTTTTTTTTTTTTGGGAAAACTTTTGTATCTCCGAAAATTACAAGGCTACGGAAACCCAACTTGGTACACAAGTTTTTGTTATATAACGTATCCCACGTACCAAAATTCAGATCTTTAAGATGAAGGGCATTAAAAAAATAGTACAACTGATGATCAGAGAAATGTACAAAACCAAAATATTTTGCGTGGTTGACAAAGTTTATTGAATATTACAGACAGAGACTGTTCTCTTAACGCAAAGAAGTAAAAAAAGAGCAGAAAACTTACTTTCAAATTTCTATTGTTTTTGTCTTAAAGCTTCAAAGTCGCGACTTGACACGACAAAATTTGAAATTTTCAAACAAAGATTCTGAAACCAGTACGGTTAGGCAAAAGAACTGTAGTAAGAGATGTGTTTTAAAAAACCTCAAGTTTCTGCTTCAACCGCCACTGTCCTTCATTGCACTTAAATATTTGCAGAAAGTTTATTTCTAATAAACCCATTCTCTGATGTTTTGGCAGTAGTTTGGGTTATAGAGTTTGTGATTTATTAGTCCAATTTTTATTTATCAATATAAATTTTAAAAAGTTCCCCTCTTCGAACAATAAACCAAACAAACGGACAAACCATATCTCCAGTAGTAAGTGTTTGGACGTAGCAAGCGCATTTTCATAAACAATTTTTTCAAACTTCAATAAAAAAAATGGTGCGTAAGTAGCCTATATAGGAACTATAGCATGTCCCAAACTTCGAGTTAATTTTACTATGGAAAGCAGATTTTTGAACATTTAAAAACACGGGTATGAGATTTCATCTATATTGCCTACATTAAACTACAACTTTACACGTCTGCGATGGTGTCTTGAGTTTTTTGCCCAAGAAAAGCAGCCTAGTTTTTTCGGAAAATTTTTCTACTTCTCGAACAATAGTTATTTTGACTATACAAGGTAGTTGGTTTCTACTGTAAAGGTTATTACACTATCTACCAAATTTGATGTCTTTCTTCCAAAACAGACATACTTTTGATATTAATAACATTTAAATTCACTATCATCACGCACTTGCTGCACGCACGTTTTTTACTGTAATATATAAATAAAAATTTAATGTGTATTGTAGATATGTCACTTAGAAATAATGTCTTTTTACTCACTAAGTTTAAAAATGTGTCGTGTGTCTGTACTTACCCTGTGCCAGTTCTGAGCCAGTGCAAAACGCTTAACATTGCCAGTATTACGTTTATTCCAGGTATCTTTATAATCGTAAATATCTTGATTTCAGCATCAGTTAACAAGTATATCTTTCTTGTTATTGAAATACAAGATACATATTTAAAGGATACCGCAAGCAACGTCATCTATCTGCTAGAGCCAAATTGGGACTCAGTTATCTTTTATCACTATAAACAACTCATCTGTACAAATTTTTAAGAAAATATGTCAAATGCTTTTCTAGATGCCAAAGAAAATGAAATTTCTTAATTTAACACCATGTATCTCTTGTAATTTTGACTTTTGGGTTTAAACCAGCTTGTATATGCAAGATATATGTGAGGCGACAAATACTCATATTTCTTTACACTCATCTGATATCTTTAGGAAGGCACACTGTAACCGGATATTCTCTTTTTTATAGGTCGCCTGATTCAAAAACTTCTTACACAATACATTTAGCACGACTCTTCTTTCAAATATCAAAAAGTATGAAATTACTTCTGGTTTTTTAAGGTTGGGTATTATCGAAGCAGTGCGAGTTTGTAACTTTTAGTAAATTAGGTTACCTAAATACAGCTACTTTTTGAGCAATTTTTCGTAAAAAAGATTTGCTTTTTTTAAATTATTGTTGTGCTTACTTGATTAAACCGTTCCATACTAAATGCAGACGTGGGTACTATTTCTCTGCTTTACAAGTGTTTGTTTTGGTCTATCTTACCGGTTTCGCTGTTTCACAGCATCATCAGATAGGAGAAAATTTATTTATACGTATTTATGACAACTACAAATAAATAATTACAACAACAAAACAATTCTTTTTAATTAGATACCCACATCAAACAACGAACCTCAATTATTTTTTATTATTTTACTATTTTTTCTGTTGTAATAAGGTTAAGTAGATTTGTGTCGATATTTTTGTTGTTTGAAGTCTGCTTTGTTACTGCTATTCTTATTTATTTAATTGTTGTTGTTGCTGTTATAGTTATTATACCGTAGCAACAGATTTGTATTTGTAGTTGTAACGAGTGCGTATAAATGAGTTCAATTTTCTTCTGTCTCACGATGCTATCAAACAGCGAAGTCAGTTACAGAGAAAAAAGCAAACATTTGTGAAGCCAAGGAAATTGTCTATTCGTCTGTATTTAGTAAAAAAATAGGTAACGAGGAGGTCACGAATTTTAAATTTTAAAATTTTCTTCAAATGAGAGCGAATTAGGACCCCTAGATACTTTATTCGAGGTGAGTTTAATTTATATATATATATATATATATATATATATATATATATATATATATATATATATATATATATATATATATATATATATATATATATATATATATATATATATATATCTGTGTGTGTGTGTGTGTGTGTTAAACGAAAAGAAAGTCATAGGCTTATGGAAAAGAATCTAAACTCTAAAATTATTTTATGAAAATTGGTTACCTTACCTTGCTGCGCCAGACTTTAAAAAAATGCTGGAGGAAGTCAAGTAGTATTTCGGGTTAAGGTCTGTTTGGAAAAATATTATACAGTGTGCCCTAAATTTGAGATTTTTTTAAATAGCAAACACTTACTATTTGTTCATTATTTTTAAAGTGCATGTTACGTTATAGAAAACTACCCATTTTCAAATTTTGGCTCCTCTTCATTCAAGATAATAGTAATTTCTACTATTTAAGAAAACATGTTAAATAACTTTTCTTAAGTAAATGCTTAAAGTGTTGTCCATCCGTTATTTTCCAGTACCCTAATCGGAACTGAAACTCGTTTTGAACGTTTATAAATACTATGAGAGAGATTAGTCTACACTGATTTCTCATTCGTACTTTCAACAGCTTAAAATTTCCGGTTTCGTCTTAAAAACATTACCTTTCAAGTATCTCCACAAATAGTAGTCTAAAGGAGCGATACCCGGTTATCTAGAGAGACCTTGAAAGGTTTCCATTTAAAAATTCTTCTGCCTTATAATTCTGCATCCAAGTACTCGCGGACAGGTCTTGCAAACTGAGTAGGTACACCATCGTGTTGGAATTAGATATTTGTATTCGAAAACAGAGTCCCTAAATTTGAAAGTAGTTTTTACTGTAAGAATGTAAAATATCACGCTCCAGTCATATTTTTCTTTAAGGATATTGGCTCTATAATGGCTTTGCCAACAATTCCTGCCCAATCACTGACATTTTCTGGACGTTTTTTGCCTGTCCAATGAGGACAATTTGTATTTTTACTTCCCGTTTAACGTAAACGTTGATTTATCTAAAAACATATTGTTTTCTGTCCCCATATCATTTCTGTCCAGCAGATCCATATATATATATATATATATATATATATATATATATATATATATATATATATATATATATATATATATATATATATATATATATATATATATATATATATATATAGCAAATATTAGTGTTATCTTGAACGGATAATAGTACATTGGGTTCCAGGTTTTCGTTGGACGCAGTCTGTCGATGAATACATTTTTCCTTACGTGCCCGTTAACAAGAAACTGTTCATCAATTTTGCCGACAGTAACTTGCGCAGGACTGGTGAGTCAAGAGTATTCTGTCTGAATAGGTATATAACTTTATTATGTCTTCTTCTGCTATCTCCAATCATTGTAAAAATTTCAATTTTGTGACTCTCAGTTAAGTAAGGCCTTATAACGAAAAATGCTTGCGGAACTTAATATTAGCCTACTTTCTTCGTACCTAGTGATTAGTGTTATTATTTTATTTTGACAGTATATTATTGATCTTTGTATGTGTCTATGTATGCTGCGCGGTTTGCAATACTTTATAACTTTTGGGCTAGTGAGATATAAAGTGACTTTTTTTAGAATATTTATACACACACATGTACACATGTATATATATATATATATATATATATATATATATATATATATATATATATATATATATATATATATATATATATATATTTACAGACCCACGATCAGGTGTCAATTGTTAAGAAAATTGTTTTACGTTAATTGAGTTTTTATAATGTATAATTATTGTGTATGTTTGTAAATAAAATTTATGAAAATTTGTGATTGTAGTATTATTAACTGTTCCAAGTGTTGAAATGTATTTATGGTAGGTGAGAAACTAAGGAAAACTTACTATCTGTTCATATATTAGTATATTTACCTGTTTCTTTTTTTCTTCTTTTTTGCCTCGTCTAGCTATCAGACACTTGAATGAGCAAGATAATACTATCTGAGGGAGTTCTAATAGGTTCAGGCCCCAAATAAGATATTTTTCCTCTTTTTATATAACTTTGTAAATGAAATTGAGGTTAATTGAATTTTTTTGATTCTGCCCTTGTATGTATATAAAATAACCAAATAAAGTCCTAATTTTCCTTTTCTCTGACAAAACAACAATATAACTTTATTCAAACTAAACAAATGTGACAAGAATATTCTTATAATATACCTAATTACTTTACAAAATTACTGTTTATTAAAATCTTAGAACCCCCACAACTTTGGCCAATATTTTACTGAAAGGTTTGTTATTTAAAACTTTCCAAATTTGTATTTATTGATCAATAATTTTTTATTAGAATGGATAAGCCTGCAGCACTTTTGCAAATAAAATTGTGATTTATCAACAAAATTCCTTTTATATTTTTATAGGTACAAGGTACTTAATCTTAGGTAATTATTTCTTCGGGTTTGTGTTATGTGGGTTACATACCCCATTAACTCTCTTAATTTGTTTAAACCTGGATCTTCGCGCCTCAGGTGATGGTCTTTATAACTATTTTCACGGTTCGATTACAGTAAATAAAAATAGTGGTTGCTTTAGTTGTTTTATGACGCCTTATCTCTTTAATAAGTTCACTGATATTTTATTGCTCTATTTGAAAATGTGCCCTATGAAGTTTTATGTATATAAATATGAACGTGGCTTTATCGTTTTTCTGTGTCTACCACCGAATGGTTGACTTTCACTCGATAGCGTAAGTAATTATGTTTATAACTTTGGAAGAAAATTCACTGTTTATTTCCTCTGGAACTCCTGGGCTGTTCAACTTCTATGCTTACTCCTTTTGCACTAAAAACAATCGGATTTTTAGATTAATTTACACTGAAAATTGCTCCCAGCTGCTTACTTTTTCCAACTCTTCCAAAGTTCTTCTTATTTTTTTCTGCGTAAACAACCGTTGTCACAGTTTTCTCTTTCGCTCCCTTAGAGTCTCTAACATTTTTGTTCTTGTCTCAACAATGCCTTTCCATTTCTTTTATCTATAAGGATACCTCGCAGGCATTGTTGTCAAGATTTACGTTTCTCGCAATTTTTCTTAACCTAAATTCATTGTTAGCTTGACAGCTCATAATTAAACATCTGTTTAAGAACTTCTACAAACTATGCCTTAATCTACCAAACATCAAACTCTCTTCACCTAAAATTGACATCCATCAAAACCCACCTTATCTACAATAAATTCTTTATAATATTTTCCTGTCTTGTTGAAAAAATGCACAGTTCATATCTACACTTGTTTTCAAATTGTCTTGTTGCACTTTCGTTCTTATCTTGTCCTTTCTTTCGGCTTAATGGGCACCTTACATATACACTTCTTTCCTTATAAACTAAATTACACTCATTTATCTACATCAACTTTTGCTTCTATTTTTTTAATTCATTTATACATACTTGGGGTTAATTAATTAGATTCGTCTTTTTAAATTTATACGAGTTGTTACTATATACCATACAGTATGTTTTCTGTAAGTCATAAAGTGTTACTGTCTGTGTGGTCCGTACGGGTGCATTTAAATCTTTTTGTTGCTTTAAGTGTAGAATTATATAAATCTATATACGTGTGGATGTTTTCTCTTACCAGCCTTATAAACCATATCAACTTCCCCAAAACAAAATTGCAAAATTTTTAGAGAAGGTCCCTTCTCAAGCTTTTAAAATTATTTATTTAACGCTTTCAATCATCACCCAAAAAAGTTAAAATTTTTTTTTTTTTGCAAAATTTGGATTTAAACTTATAAACTTATGCATATACCCATATACAATTTTGTTTTTTCTCAGTTAATGATTTACCTAGTGTTTTAGATTTATAAAAAGTCAAAACGAAATCAACTTCAAAATACCCTGTGAAATGACGTCTGGAATGCAATTCCCTTGTTCAAACCATACTTGTTCGACTGCTGTGGAAAGTTCTTCAGCCATTTGACTTGTCTGTCGACTGGAATGTTCCTAAAGAGAAGTAAGTTTTTCCCATTGAAAAGTGATGTCATTCTGCTGTTGCTGAGTACTGCTCATGCTGCCTTTTCCGCATGATTTATTTTGCTGATGACATCTCTGCTGCCACTTGTTCCTGATTGCTGTATTCCCAGTGCTACATATAAATAGTGTTTACCTCCTAGTGATTATGGCCTTCTTTCAGTGTTAGTGGTGTGTTTAAAATATTGTGTTCATAGTGAAATAACCCATGGCCTGTCTTAGTGTTGGCTTGAGCCTTAGTGAACAGTGCTTCCTTCAACTATAAGAAAATTCACTAGAAAACGTTGAGTCGTGACAAGCATTGATGTTGCATGTATATAGAGACATGTTGATCACTGTCAGTCTTACTATAAATATTAACTGACCTGCATGCACAAAAAAGTGATCCATGTACATCTGACTGATACGCAGTCATTACTTTGCATGTTTGCATGACTTAATATTTAAGCTATATTTTTCCTTGTTATTTGAGCCTCGTGCATGCATCTAACCCGCTGCTTCAATTAATAATTTTGATTACCCCATTGTTTTGAGTTCTGCTAGTTGGAGACCGTGGACATCTTAACATATGACCTTGTTTTATCAAACATATTTTGGCTATCAGTCTGTAGGCGTTTTTTAGTTACCAACAGTGGTTTTCTGTTCCTTCCCTATACATTTTTCATTTTCAATTTTTTTTTATATAAATTTAACTATATTTGCTACGTTATATACCTTTTCTACTGTCTCGTCTAGACATTGTTTCCTACTGACCTTACTGGCATTTTTTAGCTTGCATCTCATTTGTGTGCCTGGCATTCGTGCTTATATTCTTTCCCCTACTTATATATATATATATATATATATATATATATATATATATATATATATATATATATATATATATGTATCTATATATGACATATCCGTCATATTGTTTACCAATTCTGCGCATTATTATCATTATTATACTTCATATTTCACCATATCTATACTTCTTTATAAAAATTCCCATCCATTAACATTAATAATTCCTTAACTTCCTTGCCTGTGTGTGTGTGTGTGATGATGTGTGTGTGTGTGTGTGTGTGTGTGTGTGTGTGAAGAGTGGTTTGGCCTCGAGCTTATAGTCTCTTTGGCCACAGACTTTTTTAGTTACTTTGAATTTCCAATTTAAGTGGGAAGATTGTACTTTCATGCAGAATTGCCATATCACTCAAATTTCAGTCATCTAGACCTATACCTACAATTCTAGTATTTACTTATACCTTATGTTATACCTATTTTACACCTTGTTTTCCCTTTTTTTCAATTATTTAAGCTTCCTTGCCATTTACACGATTATATTCTGCTTCTCAATTTGCAGTACTCATAATATTTTCCAGTTTGCTGCAGCTTCTATCATATATTCCGATGTCGAGTCATTGTCGATCCCTTTATCGAAGTTTCTAAAGCTGCATCTACCCTAATCTTTACTGACTTTCTTGGTTTTTACCTCATATATTTCTCTGGAACTTGTCTTCACTACTTAGTTGGTTTTATATTGTATTTCTTGTTTGACTTGCAAATCTGCTGCCTATCTTTCGTCGGATTCATGCCCACGCTTTAGCTAATTATTAATTCACTTGCTTTGGTTTTCTGTTAGCCCACATTTTTTTGTTGCGCTTGACATTCGTCTTAATTTACAATTTCGCACGTTTTTAAGTTCCAAAAATTTTTAAATAGGCAGTTTACCGACATACTTTAGTCGATTGTATTGAATTTTGCTGCTATCGTTTCCAAAAAGTTTCTAAAATGCAGTTTAACGGCATAATTAGGTCGATTGTTTTGAATTTTGCTGCTATCGTTTCCAAAAATTTTCTAAAATGCAGTTTAACGACATACTCTGGTCGATTGCTTTGAATTTTGCTACTGTCGTTTCCAAAAATTTTCTAAAATGCAGTTTAACGACAAACTTGGGTCGATTGCTGTGAATTTTGTTGATATCGTTTCCAAAAAGTTTCTAAAATGCAGTTTAACGACATACTTAGGTCGATTGATTTGAATTTTGCTGCTATCGTCTCCAAAAGTTTTCTAAAATCTAGTTTAACGACATACTTAGGTCGATTGTTTTAAATTTTGTTGCTGTCGTTTCCAAAAAGTTTCTAAAATTCAGTTTAACGACATACTTGGGTAAATTATTTTGAATTTGCCGCTAATCATTTCCAAAAAGTTCCTAAAATGTAGTTTAACGACATACTTAAGTCGATTGTTTTGAATTTTGCTGCTATCGTTTCCAAAAAGTTTATAAAATGCAGTTTAACAACATACTAAGGTCGATTGTTTATTCTAGTTCATCTGATTCTTCCCCTTGTCTGGCATCGTATTCTATTTTAAAATCGTCGTTGTAATTACCTCGTTCCTATTGCATTTATAACTGTTCGTGCCATCGTTATCACACTTGTTTTCACGTCGATACCTATTATTTCCTTTACGTTTTCGTTTAAAGTTGTCTCCCCTATTCTTGATTTCTTCTAGGTTTGCTTGTTTCTTTTTATTTCTTTTATTCCCCATACCTTGTCTCTCTGCTCTTGTCCATTTTTGTTCAAAACTTTCTTCTATTTCTTCTCTCATCCTTTTATTCTCCAAGTTCAGCTTTATATCTGGCTCTACTCTCAATTTTTCCAATTTTCCATTAGTTTCTTTCAATTGTTGTTCCATTTCGATTTCATATTTGTCTATTTTGCGTTTGCTCATCTTTCTAGCACCTTTCATTCGCTGACTGCTTTCGTTCACTTTCTCTATAATTTTATATGTCTCTTCATCATTCGCTCTGATTTTCTCCATCTTACGTACTACAGCCACACAAGGTTCATTCTAATTGTGGTTAATATATATATATATATATATATATATATATATATATATATATATATATATATATGTTTTTAGAGACCCACGATCAGGTGTCAATTGTTAAGAAAATTGTGTTACGTTAGTTGAGGTTTTATAATGTATAATTATTGTGTATGTTTGTAAAGAAAATTTATGAAAATTCGTGTTTGTAGTATTATTTACTGTTTCAAGTGTTGAAATGTATTTATAATAGTTAATAAACTAAGGAAAACTTACTACCTGTTCATATATTAGTATATTTACCTGTTTCTTGTTTTTCTTTCTTGCCTCGTCTAGCTCGCAGACACTTAAATGACCAAGATAACACCACCTGAGGGAGTTCTAATAGGTTCAGGCCCCAATTAAGATATTATTCCTTTTGTTTTTTATATAACTTTGTAAATGAAATTGAAGTTTATTGAATTTTTTTGATTCTGCCCTTGTATGTATATAAAATAATCAAAATAAAGCCCTAATTTTCCTTTTCTCTGACAAAAGAACAATATAAGTTTATTCAAACTAAACAAATTTGACAAGAATATTTTTATAATATGCCTAATTACTTTACAAAATTACTGTTTATTAAAATCTAAGAATTCCCACAATTTTGGTCATCATTAAACTTCAAGGTTTGTTATTTAATTTTTTCAAATTTGGACTTATTGATCAATAATTTTTTATTGGAATGGATAAGCGTGCAGCACTTTTGCAAATGAAATTGTGATTTAGCAACTAAATTACTTTTATATTAGGTACAAGGTACTTAATCTTAGCCAATTATTTCTTCTGTTTGATGTTATGTGAGTTACATACCGCACTAACTCTCTTGGTTTGTTTGAACCTCGACCTTCGCGCCTCAGGTGATGGTCTTAATAACTATTTTCACGGTTCGATTACAATAAATAAAAATGGTGGTTGCTTTAGTTGTTTTATGACGCCTTATCTCTTTAACGAGTTCACTGATATACTATTGCTCTATGCAGTTTTATGTATATAAATATGAACGTGGCTTTATCGTTTTTCTGTGTCTACCACCGAATGGCTTACTTTCACTCGATAGCGTAATTATATTTATAACTTTTAAAGAAAACTCACTATTTATTCCCTCTGGAACTCCTGGGTTGTTCAACTTCTATCCTTACTCCTTTTGCACTTAAAAATCGAATTTTTAGATTAATTTACTCTGAAAATTGCTCCCAGCTGCTTACTTTTTCCAATTCAAGAGTTTTTCTTATTTTTTTCTGCGTAAACAACCGTCGCTACAGTTTCCTCTCTCTCTCTCTCTCTCTCTCTCTCTCTCTCGCTCCCTTAAAGTTTCTCACATTTTTGTTCTTGTCTCAACAATGCCTTTCCATTTCTTATCTCTAAGGATACCTCGCAGGCATTGTTGTCAAGATTTAAGTTTCTGGCAATTTTTCTTAACCTAAATTCATTGTTAACTTGACAGCTCATAACTTAACATCTGTTTAAGAACTCCTACAAACTATTTCTTAATCTATCAAACATAAAACCCTCTCAACCTAAAATTGACATCTAATCAAAACCAACATTATCTACAATAAATTCTTTATAATATTTTCCTGGCTTGTTAAAAAATGCACAGTTCATATCTACACTTGTTTTCAAATTTTATTGTTGCACTTTTGTTCTTATCTCGTCCTTTATTTCGGTTTAATGGGCACCTTACATATACACTTCTTTCCTTATAAACACTCATTTATGTACATCAACATTTGATTCTATTTTTTTAATTCATATATACATACTTGGGGTTAATTAGATTTGTCTTTTGAATTTATACGAGGTCTTATTATATATCAATGTTTTCCTTAGGTCATACAGTGCGCGTGTTTGTGTGGTCCGTACGGGTGCATTTACATCTTTTTGTTGGCTTTAAGTGTATAATTATGTAAATCTATGTACGTGTGGATATTTTCTGTAACCCCTTATACACCATCTGAATATATATATATATATATATATATATATATATATATATATATATATATATATATATATATATATATATATATATATATATATATAACATAAATTAATAATTTACTTTGACGCAACATTGTAAAGCAACGCCGAATGCTATACATCCTTTGCTGTTTTATTTTTGTTGCTAAATTAAATTAAAGTTGTTTAAAATACTGTCAAGTTAAGTTTAGATGTAAAAGCTTTTTCTTTGGCTTTACAAGTAACAACAATTAAGGAATTTAATACATTTTTGTATTAAATCTTTGAAGAATTGCGAAATTATTTGATCTTTAAAAAACCATATCAGGATTTTTTTAGAAACAAACTGGTAGCCAATTATCATTCAGAACCCCTTGAAACATGCCTGTAACCATTTTCATGGGTGTAAGCTACAGGTTATTTTAGAAAAAAAATTGACCCCATACAATAGGTTACAGTTAGTCATCACTACAACTAAAAAATAAAGTTACCCATTAGTTAAATGCCCATTTTGAATACCGACCTAACAAAGGAAGTTAAATATATATGGACCAAAAAATAATGATTTTACTAAGGTGGTTACGCTTCGACGTGGACACACTATATAAAAACTGGCGTTAACCGATCCAGGGTGTGTTCTAAGAGCCTCTCTAAATTCCAAGAATGCGATCTCCTCAGTAGCGCATTTTTTCTACCAGAATGTGCTATTAAAGCAGTTTTGTTAGCTCATTGGTGCCTTTAAAGTCAAGGTTCAATGTCTGTATTAACCGCCCTGCAAAGGGGTAGCAAAGACAATAGTCTCGTATGTTACGAGGTACTGCGTACGCAAAAATTATCCTCTGAAGATATCCGGAAGTTTTACAAAATCGTTAAGAAGAACTGTTCCCAAGCGTCGGGGGTTGGCCATAGTTGCCGAAATATATTGACGTTAACAAAAATACGAATACACAAAAATTTTAATGACAACTATTTAGATTACAAACATTGGAATTTTGAAGATTATCAAAAAAAATCTATAGGTAATATGTCATCTTCAATGTGCACTCTATGGTGTTAAATCTGCTGCGTTTTTCAAATAAATTAAAATACATACAGCTTCGTCCAGTCGGTTTTATGTTACAATATTATATGCGTTTCACTTATTAATTATTTTCGAAGCTAAATTATTTTTTCTATGGAGGCTTGAAGTTTGGAGGTTTTAATTTTTAGACCAAAAATCAAAATTAATGTCAATATTTTTAAAGGTAACCCAAAAGGCGCTTTAAAATTTTGAACAGTTATGAGCGCGAGATTGCGTTTCAACATTCAAAGCAAACTAAACTATATTTACTCACTTTACTGTTATTTGACACAATTTATAATTGGTAACACTAGCAGTAGATTCATGAATTATATGTCTCCTACTAGAATCTTATAAACGTGGATGCAGAAGCAAAAGCTGGAGTATTATAGGATCTGAATATTTATTGTTACAGGTTCGTGCATTATCTCTGGCTTAGGGCGATTTACATTAGACCTAAAACAGACACAATATGTTGTTAGACATTTTCGTTTGTGGACTTAGTTTAACTTACTAACGAATGGACACATAGTTCGCCCATTTATAAAAGACCCTTTATGTGTGTAATTGTGATATTAACTTTATTTGTTTATTTGAGAAACTGTAACGAGGATTAAATTTGGTGTTTTGAAATCTTCGAGGTATCAGTATCTTAAGTATACAGAGTGATTCACAACGCAATGGACACAGAATGTGTGCGCGTAGAGGACATCAAAACATCCGATTTTTATATAATTTTTTTCTCTGGCGCCCATGGTTGCTGATATATCGACCTGGGAAGATTCTTTAATAATTAAAAGAAAGAGCTGTATTGCAGCGGTGCCCTAAGATAGAACAACCAAATTTGGTGGATGGCTTTGTTTTTTCAACATCCTTATTTGACAAAAATTTGAAGTAGATATAAACTCAAAAAGGGGTGAATTAGGGGTGGGGTCACTCATTTACTGATTTGATTTTTTTAGACCCTAACCTAAGTAAAAGTTAATGTCCATCAATTTTATAGCAAACTAAATTGTTGCCTTTTTCTCATCTTGTCACTTTTTCGACAAACCACACTTTTTGAGAAAATTTTGATTTTTAGAGTTCAGTTGAAAACGAAATGATGTCCCTTGAAGATTTTATTAAACATTAAAGTCTCATAGGAGATGCCTTGCGCGCTCTGCAAGTCATCTGTGGCTACGTTACAATTGTTGTCAAATCTGACATTACTGAAATTTATTAGGAAAAAGTCGAAAAAAAACACTAAAATAGACCAGCGGCGGGTTCGTAAGCTCCAACTAGACTTGCTACTTGTTTCACATATCATGTCACCAACTTACGTGCAGTTGTGATCAACCATATTTTAAGACTATTGGTAGCTGGGTATACACTAGCGTGGTGTTGGGAAGACGATAGCAAAAGGACAGCATTATTGATTTTTGGAAAGGCTCAGAGTGTGGTTCCTTCTTTACGCTTTTTAGTCGGGGTGAAAAAAAAAAGATATTATATATAATAATAGTAGTAACACCATAGTAGACAAACTCCACACCCAGAGGTCCCTGACTTGTCCGGGAGGAGCTTACATACATATATAGACAAAAGACACGACCCATAACTCATCAGAAGCCGACCTTTCCACATTCAAGTGGAAAATACCGATTGTCTGAATCCGGGACTTAAACCCGCGACTTCCTATTCCGATGCTAGAGGTTACTCACCTCGCGAACTGAGGGATTCGAGCTGTATGTAAAAAATATTTGTTTGAACCCAGAAGTCGTAATAAGTTTACTAAATCTCTTTTTTGTCTGATCGTCTATTAACATTGAAATGTTTGCCAGCATAAGTGTAATCATTCAAAAGAAAGTTGACTTTCTCGTCAGTTCAACACATAATTTTTATCCTATATTCCACAATTATTTGGATAATACAATTTAAAACCGCACCGATATCTAAATGCTACGAGCATTTATTCGATGCACTCTGATTTGCCTATGGAATAACATTACCTGTTTTAATAAAAGGATCAAAAAATTGTATCAGAAAAGCAGCTGGGTTTACTGCTTTTCCCATGTCCCTGGTTCCCGGGTCGTTAAACCGCAAATACCTTAAAACAAAACCACTGTTTTTATTATTATATTTGTAAAGTGATATAAATATTAAGAGTACAACAAAACCATAAAATTCAGTGATGCGCGATTCGTAAACGTTGATGAATTTTGTTTCAATAATTAGCCCTCTGTCCTCCTACTCTTTGTCCATTTTACGGGGTTTCCCTGGATATTTTTCAGGCAGATCTCTTTTAGGTCCAGAATTTCACACACTGATATCGTAGAAAAAAAATCCAGTGGGATATGGGGAGTCGGCAGATTTAGTCCCCGGAACCTTAATACAACAACCTAACCTACACTTAACCACTGCCCTTAGGATTTGCAGGTTAAGGCCTTATATTTTCCTTTTTGTAATTACATTACCTGTCAGTCCTACCCTGTAGTTATTCATTCCAACAATAGTTGTGTAACGACATCTGATGAACGGTTCCTGCTAAGTATGCGACGGGTTTTCTTAATAACCATATTAAAACAAGGGTTTGTCCAGCCTCTGGCCCGTCATAATGTAAGAGAAGGACAACAAGCTACATGGAAGAGAAGGAAATATATAATAGAGTTCAGTTCCACATTACTCGGAGGACTCGGTAATATCAATGTCAGCAGTTGGTAAAGGTGTCACTCTCATTTCTCAACGTCTAGCAACATATGTTATTAAAAGCTAACTGCTTTGTGGTTAAAAATGTTGTACTTGATTTCCACAACCTACTCTAGTTATTTAGCTTCTCGTTAAATCAAGGCACAGACAGACACAGTTAGTGAAGTTTAATATCTGGTATCACAACCTATCCAAACAGTTAAAGTGCTATTGTTACAATAACTTGTGATATGTTAAGCTAAAACCTAATGATAGCAAAAAAAGAATAACGGTTGCAGAGATGGACTTAAGGACTATACATATAATGTAACAAAGATATAACTAGATCCCCTTACACACTCGACTGCCCAGGTGTACAAAGCTAGGGCTGTATATTAAACAGTGTATTGCAACAACTATACGCTTAGTAAGTATAGCTAAAACTGTTTATATGTGTATATTGATTATCAGATATTACTATAACAAAAAGTTACTATTGAAAACTGTTAAATAGAAACTCTGTATGTTATGATTGCAATTGTAGAAACTAAACAGAATAACAAAAGAACCACTTCGTGGACTTATCTAAGATGGGACTTGTCTGCAGCTGCCTAATAAACTTAATATGGTAGGGTGGACCCAGTTACGGCTAGCTTCGCCAATCAGTCAGGCCCAGCCCACTTACAGTTCTATGTTTAAAAGAAACTTGACAGGTACAGCTTCGGACGATTACACACAACAAGCAGAAAACTCCAGAAGATTTCAGACCCAGACAAGAAACCCTACAATGAACAAATATCTCTCTCAGCAGGTACCACTTATTTGAATTATTATTAGACAGAATAAATGTGGAAAAAATTTAATAATTAAGCAATAGAAGCTTACCCAATGCGTGAGGTTCCTTTTGTGACAAAAATATAAAGTGATTCGTACTGACTTATATTTCAACAAAATTGATGTGGAAATTAATACAGAACAAACACTGTTCTTTAAAACCTTTTTTTCAAGCTGTGGGCTAATATCCAGATATAACTGAAGGTAATTTTCAAGCACCTTTTACTGGCACAACTTATTGTTCAGTAACTCGAATCTTAATAAATCATAATTTAATACGAATATTAATATTTGACCAAACAACAAAAACTTGTTGGAATTTGATAAGAAGGGATAAGAGAGATCTTAATATTTTCTTTAAAAATTAATTTTATTAATTTCAGAAATTATATCTGGGAGAAAGAGAGAATGAAATAGATAACACTATACACTGAAGAGTGTAATAGAAAACATGGATTGTCATAAGAGAGAGAAGGAGACAGTACATACCTAAGGGCAATTGCTTTTATTAAGAATGTAAACAGAACCTCAAATAGCAACTTGTTTACTGTTTTGGACTTAGGTTAATTCTTTATAAGTGAAATTAGATAAAGACGGTTGTTTATTTGTATTAAACCTTAAACTACAACAAAAGTTAAAGTATAATTGGCGCCTTTCCAAGGTTTTACAAGTGTGCATAACAAACAAACTGTTTATTTACCAAAATATGCAAACTATAAGCTACAGAGTGTTCACAAGTGAGTATTATGTCCATATATTAACTGTTTTTCACCTCTGAAGTTAACAAGCTGTTAGAAATACAAAGAGAGGTTTAGAACCGTCTCAAGTAGTGGAAATCAAAGAGCGTTGTTTGGTGCAAAGTGCAATAGAGGTATACGTAGGTTATAAGTATTACTTGTTGTCAATATTGCCCTAAGTATTATAATAACCGCGCTTGTGGCAAAATTTTTGGTGGCTATAATACATATTTTCAATATTTTATTCCTGTAAAGTAGAAAGTAAAGTTTTTATTTTTTCAACTTTAAACGGAATAATATTTAATTAGCGCTGTGATTACAGTATGTCAAAACGGCATTAAATGTAAAAATCGCCGATTTATTACAATAATTTATTTGACCTTCAACGAACCGAGATTTGAATAAAATTCGAAATGCAAGAATAGCGCAGGACGAAAGCCAGTGGTCCAGGTCAACTCCAAGGAAAAATGAATCTCCTATAAATACCTTTCTTATTTCAATTGCCGTTACAATTGTATCTTTTGTATTTCACAATCATTGTTCGCAAATGCGAGTAAGTAATTATTTAACAAGTTAAAATATTAATTAATTTAGTAGAACAAGATTTTACAAAGTTTTACTTTTTCATAAATACACGTATATAGATAACAGTTGAAACATTCCTGAGTAATTTTACAAACAAATTAAGTAATAACTGTTGTTTACAAGGTTTTAAATGCTTTCGTAAACACATTTAATTAAGAGTTTTTTAAAGCTTTTACTGCATAATAATTACAGATAATTACTTTTGAACGTATAATGACTGAGTGAGTTATTAATTAATTATTTTATCACAATATATTTAAATAATCTACTAAATTTTAAATCATTGTAATTTTATTAGCTATCGTGATCAACCTCCTATTAGACTTGCTCCAATTTCTGAAGAAGCAATTGCATCTGATTGTGTTGCTGAATTATCTGTTTTGTCTTCACAAAATCTTACAAATTTCATCAAACTGCCTGAAAATCCAATCACACAAATTTTCCAGGCATCTGCCACGGTTTTAGAATACCAGGGCGGTCAAAAACAATTAACCTACTTTTTAAATTAATGTAGAGCTCACATTTTGTGTTATAAAAGGCCAGGAGAAACATTCGCAGATTTACATTGTGATAGGATGATAACAGAATTCATTATGGTCAAAATTACCGGAGAAGTTTGCGATATTTTGATAAAATTAGATAATATTACCTGGGAAAATATTGAAAATGCTTTAAAGACGCAATACGCAGGTCCTAGATCTAAAGATTTGTATACGACAGATTTAACAACCAGTTACATGAAAAAAAAATCACTCAATATTATTAACGAAGAACAAAAAATGCTAAATAGCACGTTCCATTACAAGCACTAGACTAGGTAATAAAAGTATATAAAGAGAAACAATATGAAACAGCCTCTGTTACTGGTATTTCTGAACCACATCACAGTCATTTACGTCTTTTAAACCTTCCAAATTTAGAAACAGCACTGCTCGAATGTCACCGTATAGACAACAAGCAAATGCAGGCTAACTTGTCAAAAGTTATTAGAGGAAAAGACAAATCTCATTTTCCTCAGTCTAATTGTGTGTTGTGTGTTTTTTCTTTAACATCGGTCTATTTCCGCCACTATGCCCAATGACGGACGCCAGGGAGCAGTTTCACCTCACTATCCTGGAAATTTTGCTGAACCCCTGCCTTTATGTAAGGAAGGTAGGGATCTTTAACGTGCCCAACATCGCATTGACATGAGACCGACGGATTTACGCCACCTGCGAAGGGCGGAACGTGCAGACATTCTACTTGCTCAAATACAATGCCAGAACCTCTGTTGGTGTTAATGTTACAGTTTGTACTGAAAAAGTGAAAGGAGAACTCTGGGATCGAACCCAGTACCCTTCGGTTCAGAGGAACACGTTCTTACCCCTGAACCACTGAGGTTCTGTCAGTCTAATAATATTTCACAGCCACAGTAACCACCCATGGTTAAGAGAATGGCTCCAAATTGTTACCCCAATTTTCGAAACATCTCTTACCTTCAACAGTCATCCGTCAGGCGAACGTTTCCAAGCTGACCAATTTCGAATATAAGATATATTTCACAACAAAGGTCGTACCCTAAAAGCTCTCAAGCTTTCGGGCAACGTCCATTACATCAACCTACACCAATGTCAATATTAACAAATCATACTATAGCCGCACCCGTCCTAATCATTTTGTTCCGCAATATCGCCCCCCAACTAGAAGGAATAAATAAATAATAATCAAGAACTAGATTTTCATCATTCCAGTTATCGATTATCGGAAACTAAATAAAAAACCCTAAATGATAAATACCCCTTACCTAGACAAGATGAGGTACTTAATAGTTCAGGTAAATATATGTATTTCACGACACTTGATCTTGCCCAAGGTTTTTACCAAACTGAACTAGGTGGGAACAGTATAGAGAAAACTGCTTTCAGTGTTAACAATGGGTAATATGAATATCTGCGCATGCCCTTTGGGTTGCGTAATTCTCCGAGTATCTTCCAGTGGGTAATGGATAATGTCCGTAGAGAATTCCTTTAAGACAGATTCCAGAAGTGACATAAAAATACCGAATACATTGGCGCCTTTAGGAAAGTAAAAGAACTGATGATAAATTCCCCAATATTAACCTACCCTGACTTGAATAAAAGTTTTCACTTAACTAGAGACGCAAGCAATATCGCTATAGGATCGGTTTTGTCACAAAACCACAAACCCATAGCTTATTACAGTAGTACATTAAACTCTGCAAAAAGAAATTACTCAACCGTCGAAAAAGAACTCGTATAAATCGTTAAGAGTACAAAACGTTTTAGGCGCTAACTCTCTGGCAGAAAATTTTCGATCGAAACTGACGTTAAACCACTTGTATGGTTATTTTCGATAAAAGATACAAATTTTCGTCTAGTAAAATGTCGCTCAAAGTTAGAAGAGTATGGTTACGACACTAAGTACAAAAAGGGGAATTACAATGTTGTAGCTGATACCTTATCTCGTGTCGAAATCAACGCAGTTGAAGACGATGACGATTTAGGATCAATATTTAATAACTTAGATCCATCTGAACTAAGAGTGCTATCTGATGGCGACCTTAGAGAGATAGGTTAACGAGAAGACGAACAAACCCCAGACTGTCAAACACAACACGCCTCCGCCGAAAACACCATTTGTGCTATGTCTATTTCAGAAAATACCTTAAGCCATATCAAATAATAATGTATTATGGCGACCGCAACCAAGTAAACACAGATACTGGATTTAAAAATAAATGTTACAGAGTATACATTCACCTAAGTACACACGGAGAAGATTTGGTTTCTCCCACAACACATCTTTTTAACGACCTGGCGATCGTTTCACTAACAAGGTTATCGTCATCAGAGGATGAAAAATTCCAACTGCTTACTAATAAACATCACCTTATATATTGCGTTTTAGGTAGAGAGTGACATCGAAAAGGAGACTAAATCACGGGAAAATTTTCTGCGTATTGTATTTTTATTGCAGGACGAGGTTTTTAAACTTTGTTTATCGCTTTACCTGACAGGTTTCGGAATGTTTAATTGCATCCAAGACATACCGCGAACAGCGGACTGCAAACCAGTAGCGGAACTCGATTTAAGGAACTTTTGTTTTTTATTTCCCTAGAAATATAAATACTCACGTACGCATCAAGCTTCGCTGGCTGTCTAATATTTATGAAAAGTTTTAGACTTTCTTTATCAATGTGGTGGATATTATCCCAAATATGTTGTGCCACGCATGATTTGTCTACACTACCGTATCTCCAATGTGCAAGACGTTCACAAAATCTAGTCTCAATGGTTCACTTAGTCTACCCTACGTTTTTAAGGTTACAATCTTTACAACCTCTTTGATAGATACCCGACAGTTCAGTGCTTTTATCTTTGTCTTTCGTATTACCTAACAAAGGATATGGTCATTTTGGGCTGATCACTTTTTAGCGGCCACTAATAAAACTAGCATGTTTTATTAGTATCTCATACAACATATGTAACAGTGGTAAAAAATATTTCAAAAGTGCATCGGAGCCCAATTATACAGGGTGATTCATTAGATAAGCGACATTCATATCTCGGTGACTATGTCAACTAGAGCTTCGGAAAAAAACTATTCGAAAACTTATTTTAAATGTAATTCAGGAAATATTTTTTATTTTCTAATTCTTTTTACTTTTCCTGAAACCCCTAATCTTGTTTCACTTTTTTTTTTTGGTCTGAATTACGACACTATTATACAGGGTGTTCACGGGAATGGTTTAGAATAGCTATCTGCGTTATTATTGGAGCTACAATGTGGTTTAAATTGGGAAAGTTATTAAACTTTTCACAAGCATCTCGATTCTGACATTAAAAAAAAAACAATTGCGCATCGAATTGCTGATATTGACATATCAAGTTAAGTTTTTTAAGTGAATGCTAGGTATTTTCCCGGCTAGTTAAACTGCAAATTCGATTGTCCATCTTATGAAGCTAACACGTTATTGTCAATCCTGCATAGTTCCAGAGATATCTAGATCTGGATATGCTTGTTCACTGGAATTGTTGACAATAGTCATCTCCGTTATTATTGGAGCCACAATGTGGTTTCAATAGGGAAAGTTGTTTAGATTTTCACGAGCATCTCGATTCTGACGTCAAAAAACATTGGCGCAGAGAAATCTCGAAAGAGGTATGGTCGTTTTACATTGGGTTTTGGGATGATCACTTTTCTAGCGGGCACAAATAAAACTAGCACGCCTTGATAGTACGTCATACAACATATGTAATAGCAGTAAAAATAGATTTCAAAAGTGCATAGGTGCCGAGATATACAGGGTGATTCATTAGGTGAGCGACATCAATATCTCGGTAACTATGGCAACTGGAACTTGGAGAAAAACATTCGAAAGTTTTTTCAAGTACAATTCAGGTAATGTTTTTTTATTTTCTTACTCTTGCCATCAGATGGCGTTTTTTCGATTGAAGCTTTTTGAAGGCCGTTCTCTCAAAATATTTTTATTGCAATGTTATCTTGTTCTATATTTTTGTCTAAGTTTCGACCCTCTTATATTCAGGGTGATAAAAGGGTGGAATTAAATCGAAAGTTGATATAACTTAGTTAGTTAGACCCATCATGTGATAAATCAGTGAAATTGTTTCGAGAAGTTTTAGTTCAATATGTCTCCTACTTGAAAAATCAAAATTGATGATGATTCTCAAGAAATAAATACTACTGATAAAAGTGCCTCAAGAAAGTAACGACCGAATGTGCATATTTTTAAAAATGAAGAGGTTGTTAGGAACATAAGAAATTCTAAATGAGTGATTCGTTATGTATGTAATACTAAATTAGAGCTTTTCTGGATTACTTAAAGTGGGCTTAATACATACACAAAGATTTAATTAATAAGAAGTTTTTAAAATAAGGTATCGCACACATATATACAAACAGTAACAGATTATTCTTGATATTGTATATGTGTCAACTATCACGTGATCGAATTACGGCTTCTGATTGGACAAAAAGTAGGCTAGCGGAGCGAATAGGGTATGCTAAAAAGTAGGGGGGGTTGGCTCAAGTGCCGCCATACCTACTCACGCTGAATACAGGTAGCCTGTGTGGCACTTTTCTTAACTTGCCTCGCCAAAACAAATACGATGATACAGTAACTTATAGAATGCTCTGCTTAAAATAAGGAAGCCCAATATGTTTTCTGTTAAACCAGAAGTTATATTCCATTGTTTATATATTTGCGAGAAAGCTCATAATGTGCCGAGAAAGTTATCTCCGATGCACTTTTGAAAAATGTTTTTACCGATATTACATATGTTGTGGCCGCTAAAAAAGTGACCTTCCAAAAGCCAATGTAAAATGACCATACCTCTTTTGAGATTTCTCTGCGCAAATGTTTTTTTGACGACACGATGGAGATGCTCGTAAAATTTTTTCCCGAAGCTTTAGTTGTCATACTTACCGAGATATGAATCGCGCTCACCCAATGAATCACTCTGTATATCTCAGCTCCGACACACTTTTGAAATCTGTTTTCACCGCTATTACATATGTTGTATGAGGTACTATCAAGGTATGCTAGTTTCATTGGTGGCTGCTAAAAAAGTGGCCATCCCAAAACCCAATATAAAATGACGATACCCCTTTCTTAAATTATGTTTTGTCGAAAAAGTTAGCTGCAAATCGGCTTTCTTAAAAATGCTTTCGAGACCCCTTGTCATATGCGGTTCAAAAGGTAGGCAAACAATTTTTTTCTCTTTTTTATCTTTTCTGAATGACATTCTGCTCAAGTTTTTTGTTCTGTGTCTATTAATTAATTTTTCCACTAAGCAATCGGAATAACCGTTATATTTAGCCACGTTTTTGAGGTACTCTAATTCTATACTATACTTACTTTTACCTAAAGGAAGTTTTATCAATCTATTTACCAAAAAAATTCCCATAAGTAAAAGTATATATAGTATAGAATTAGAGTACATCAAAAACGTGGCTAAATGTAACGGATATTCGGATTGCTTAGTGAAAACAATAGGCACAGAACAAAGAAAATGTTAGCGGAATGCACGACATTCAGGAAAGAAAAAACAGAGAAAAAAAATTGTCTGCCTACCGTTTAAAGCGTGCTTCACAAGGGGTCTCGAGAGCATCTTTAAGAAAGCCGATTTTCAGCCTGACTTTTTCGACAAAATTAATTTCAAAATTTAGGAGGTAATACGAAAGATAAAGATAAAGTCACTGAAATGTCGGGTATTTATGAGATAGGTTGTAAAGATTGAAATCTTAAATACGTAGGGTAGACTAAGAGAACCATTGAGACTAGACTTCGTGAAGATCTGGCACATTTGTGATACGGTAGTATAGACAAGTCATGCGTGGCATTACATATTTGGGATAATAACCAGCACATTTATAAGAAAATCTGAAATATTAGACCGTCAGCGAAGATTGATGCGTGCGAGAGTATTTATATTTATATAGCAATGAAAAACAAAAGTTCCTTAAATCGAGTTTCGCCACTGGATTGCAGTCCGCTGTTCGCGGTATGTCTTTCAAGCCGTTAAACAATCCGAAAGTTGTCAGGTAAAGCGATAAAGAAAGTTCAAAAACCTCTTCCGGCAATAAAAATACAATAAACAGAACATTTTCCTGGGATTTAGTCTTCCTGTCGGTGTCGGTCTCTACCTAAAACTCAATATATAAGGTGATCTTTATTAGTACGCAGTTAGAATTTTTCATCCTCTGACGACGCTAACCTTGTTAGTTAAACGATCGTCAGGTCTTTAAAAAGTGTTGTGGTGATTTGGGTTCTCCAAGTGTACTTTGCTGAGTCTCTACTCTATAAATTGATTTTTAAACACAGTATCTGTCTTTACTTCGTTGCGTTAACATTTAGGATAAATAAAGGGCAATGGCGGCTGAAGCTGAAACTTAAGGCTTTATAGAACACACCTCTTACGACATTTTTTGTACATAAGCCGTATTAGTTTCAAGTTCTTTACTTCAATTTTGACGTTTCTAATTGCGACTTTGACATTTTAAGAAGAAAAGCTAAAATGCTTAAAACTTTTTCAACGTAGAGTTCCAAAATTAGCTACGTCGTTTGCTTTTTTAGTGAATTTTCTTAAAAAATATTCACTAATGAGGAGATCCCGACTTTTGAATTTTGAAAAAATTTCTTCAAATGAGCGCTAATTAGGCCCCCCAGAACACATATCCGGGGTCGGTTTAAATTTTTATATGTTTATATATATATATATATATATATATATATATATATATATATATATATATATATATATATATATATATATATATATATATATATATATTTATTTATATATATATTTATATATATATATGTATCACACCGATAACTCAAAAAATAATAGGCCGATTTTGATTAAATTTGGTGAATAAATTCCTTTTGCAAATGACTTGGATAAGTTCGTTAGCCAGAAAAATCGGTCCAGGTTTTCCCGGAAAATTTTGTGTTTCCTTTCGAAAAAAATTTATATCTCCGGAATTAACAAAGTAAGGGCAACCAAATTTCATATGCGGATTTATTTCATTATAGGCAAGTTACCTACCAAAATTTAGCTCCGTAGGTTAAAGGATGAAAAAGTTAGAGGCATTCAAAGAAAAATAAATTTGGATTTTCCTCAAAACGTCAAAATTGCGATTTTAAACGTCAAAATTGGTGAGTACATTCCTTTTGCAAGTCGCTTGGATAATTTTGTTAGCCAAGAAAATCCGCCGAGGTTTTCCCGGAAAAATTTGTGTTTTCTTTCGCAAAATATTTATATCTCCAAAATTAACAAAGTAAGGGCAACCAAATTTGGTAATCTGGTTTATATCGTTATGGGTGTGCCACGTACCAAAATCTGGCTCTGTAGGTCAAAAGACAAAAAAGTTATGGGCATTTAAAGAAAAATAAATTGGGGGTTTCCTCAAAACGCCAAAGTGACAATTGAAAACGTCAAAATTCGCAACATTTAGGCAAATAACTTGAATCTAATACGATCTATGGAAAGAAAATGTCTCAAGAAGAATGTTTTACATACACCGAACTCTTAGTTTCAACCGTCATTGTCCTTCATTTTACTAAAATATTTCCAGAAAATTCATTTCTAATAGACCCTTTCTCTGATGCTTGGCAGTAGCCTTAGCTATAGAGTTTATTGTTTAATGGTATATAATTTTTGTCGAATTTTCGTAAAAAATCAATAAAGCCCAATATGTTCGTTATTATACAAGATATGAAAAAATATTGTATACATTAATTATACGGTGTTTTAAGCTACATCTTAAAAAATTATTGCTACCATCACAGGGTGGCCCATAAGTCGTTGGTGATACAAATAATTTTTTTAGTGGAAAACGCCTTATGCTTTTGCATTTTCCATCGAAATATAATGCATGTTTGTAAGTTAAGAAATTCTGGAGGCAGTAAGTGCGTTGTGGTTGCGAATTTTGATTAAATGCTTCATATTTGAAAAGCTCAATTTGCTATTAACCTATAAAGTTGACCAAGAAACGGATTTTTTCAGTAACACTTTTGGTTTACTTTTGGAAATTTCTGTACGTTTTCAAACAATCAAGTTATTTTGATGAAACATGGCACATTGTTTTTACTATATATGTTATACTGGTAATCAAATTTGATGCCTGCTTTTTCTATATAGGTTATACTGGTAACCAAAATTGATGTCTGCTTTCTTAAAAAGAAAACACACATATTTGCAATAAAAACATTTTTATGAAAATTCACTACCATAACGCACTTGCTGCGTCCCGAGATTTTTTATGTATAAGCTCGCGTACCAAATTTAGTTGCCGTCGCGTTGTTATTCATATAAAAAATTTCCGAAAAAACACAGAATTTTTAGGAAAAAACTAGTCCGATTTTTCTGGCTAACGAACTTATCCAAGCGACCTGCGAAAGGAAGGTACTCACCAAATTTTATCAAAATCGGCTCATCGTTTTTGAGTTATCGGTGTGATATATATATATATATATATATATATATATATATATATATATATATATATATATATATATATATATATATATATATATATATATATATATATATATGCAGGATGATTTCCAACGCAATAGACACATTGTGGGCATGTAGAGGACCTTAGGACCTCAAAACATGCCGATTTTTTATTTTAAAAAATTCTCTGACGCCCATGGTGAGATATTGACCTCAGAAGATTCTTTAATAATTACAAGAAACACCTGTATTGCAGCAGTGCCCCAACATAGAACAACCAAATTGGGTAGATGGTTAACTTTTATCAACATCGTTATTTGACAAAAATTTTAAGTAGATGTAAACTCAAAAAGAGATGAATTGGGGATGGGTCACCCTTATAATGATTTGATTTTTTAAACCCTATCCTAATCAAAAGTTAACGTCCATCAGCTTATAGAAAATCAGACTAAAAGTATTTTTAGCATCATTAATCATTTTTGGTAGGGGTTTTATATTTAGTTTTTATATGGTCCTGTTTCTATTGCATGATTCACTCTATCTTTATGAAATTTTTTGTTCAAAATCACAACCTTATTATCTTTATCTGCCCTAAAATAAAAACAACTCTTCTCTCGCAGTCGTTTAAACATTTTCATTTGATTATAAGTTTTGTTTGTAGTAAACTTATTTTCTTTCAAATTTTTTGAGATTTTATCTTTACATGCTTCCCGAATAAAGTTTTTTGAGGTATCGGGTAATTTTTTATTTCCTATTTCAATACTAGCAATGAAATCTAGTGGTTTTTCTTTGTGTGACTGCAAACCGAATTTCAGCCCCTTGTTTAAGAAGTCAATCTCATTTGTGTTAAACGACAGAGAATGAAGATTATCTACGAGGTCATTTTCCGAGGAGCCTCTTTTTCGTTTTTAATTTGACACTTTACAAGTTGCTTTAATTCTGTATATTAATTTTCTCAATTAACATTGCGTTAATGACTACAAACAATTTCCCCTGAAAATTGCACCAATTTTCATATTCGTGAATACGTTTTGAGTATAGCTATTGCATTTCTAATTCCAACCATTTTTTTAAGAAAAATTTTTAAGTTTTTTACCTACTTTTGTGTTAAAAGAAATTTTTATATTTAAATTAACGAAATTATGGAAGACTGATTTCTTTTTGCAAGATTTTAAAAAGGTGATATATGCACCTATTAATCAAATTTCAGTACTTAGCTTTTGATAAAGATTCAGTTCCGTGGACCTGGGAGCCATAACTCACTAAGTAAAGATTGAAGCTTGTAATGAGCACTGATCAGTACACTTGGAGAACCCAAATCATCACCATTTGAACCGTGTATCACAAGAGGTCTCTGGAGCATTTTTAAGGAAGCTGATTTGCAGCTAATTTTTTCGACAAGAGAAAAAATTAAAAACTTATTAGGTAATACAAAAGATAAAGATAAAGCCACTGAAATGTCAGGTATCTATGAGATAAGTTGTAAAGATTGTAATCTCAAATACGTTAAGCAGACTAAAAGAGTCATCTACATCAGATTCAAGAAGCATCTGGCACAGGTGAGATACGGTAATGTAGACAAGTCATGCGTGGCACAACACATTTTGGATAATAATCACCCTAGATAAGGAGAATCTGAAATTTATAAAAAATGTTTAGACAAGCAGCGAAGCTAGATGCACATAAAAGTCTTTATATTTCAAAGGCAATGAAAAATAAAAGTTCCTTAAACCCAGCCCCGATAATGATTCATAGCCCTTTGTTTATACTGTCTCTTTGACATATAAGATGTTCTAAAGCTGTGCAGGCAAAGTTATAACGGAAGTTCAAAAACCTCGTCCGGCAATTAAAATACAATACACAGAAAATTTGCCTGCGATTCCGTTCCTCTCTTTGTCGCTCTCTAGCTAAGACGTAGTATACAAGGCGATTTTTAGTTGTAAGTCGTTTAGAATTTTTTGTACTTTGGTGACGCTAACTTTGTTGGTGAAACGATCGTCAGGTCTTTAAAAAGATGTGTTGTCGTGATTTGGGTTCTTTCAGCGTAGTTATATTAAAATAAGATAAATAAAAAACAAGAGAAATAAAATGAGAATCTATAAAACAGAAACATCAACTTATCATCTTTTGACATTTTTTTTAATATATATTTTTTTTTGTTTCAAGTATTTAACTTGAAAGAAGAATTTCCAAGAGAAGGGGGTCCATTAGATCAGTTTGCTCATTTAGTAGCATAATAATAATAAGGTAGTTATTAACGTGTATGTGCTTTTTTACTTCTTAATTTTCAAAAAAGTTAAGTTTGCGCTTGTCATTGCAAAAATGTTGTGACTCTATGCAGTTAGTTACTGTGGATGTTTGTTGAATATCAATAATATGTTTTGCAAATATAGATTTTGCAGCGTCGTTATTGAAGAAATATGTTCTTTACATCTGGTATTAAAATTTCTAGAAGTTTGACAGATGTAGATTGCGTTACAGTGTGTACAACCTAATTTATAAATTCCAGCTTGTGTCAACAAACATGTCTTTTCTTTCGCATTAAATAACAAGTCACGCGTTGGCTTACAAGATTATATATTTTTTGTACATTGCACAGGCATTTAAAATTAGTAACTTCTTTACATTTGTTTGGTCATATTGATTTATGTTTGTTTCTTCTTAATATATCATCACCACACTGAGTGTCTTTGTAGTTATTTTTTCGTTGGTCCTGGTCATTGATGTGTCAACGCCGTACTTAAAGCAAGAAAACACCTGTCGATTTATTTTAACTAGTGTATATTTCTTTAGTCTGCTTGTTAGGCTTTTCATTGATAAATCAAATAAATATGACCATAATAGTCACCTGCCCGTACGCATTTTCTTATTTTAGATTTAATTCTGCATATAAATAAATGTACAGCCAGTCACACTAAATGTTAATATATTAACAAAACGCACTTAAAACGCCACATGATAAGTATGTGTCTAATATGAATCTATTGCGAAACAATATAATTATCTTATTTGCTTTGACGGGTCTGTTTATGTTTTATAATACTTCTATGAAAAAGAAATCAAAGAAAATTATAATGGTTAAATGCTAGTATGCTTAAAAAAAATTAAAATGGACTCAGAATTGCATTTGCGTTACAAGGAAACATTATGACCTAACCTAATTAAAGGAAAATATTCTAGACGAGCTTGCTAATTACATTTGTTTCTTGTGCTTTTTTCCTTAGAATAAAATTCTTTTAATTGAGTTTGAACCACTGCTGTACTATTAAGTTGAAAATTTCGCAGTGCAGAGGTCTTTCATTGCAAGCTCAGTATTTATGAGAACTATTGAAAAAAATAAACCGTCACCTCGATACGTGACATCAAAGTATGGACTTGAATGTAATTGCTATTGGGAAAGATCTATCTACAGCTCTTGCCAGCCGGCCAAGTACTGAGCTTTTCAGGCAATATTTATAGAAATCATGCTCTATAAAGATTCACTCTAAAAGTTTTAGTAGTTTTTCTCAAAATAAATAGTTGCACATACATACAGCTGCCAATAAACAGTTTTAAAGAAGTATAAGTTTGTGAGTAAAATAAAAAATTAATGTATGTGGGCGACGACTTAGATCAGTATTGTAATTTTAGCATATAAACACATTCTTAAATGTCTGCAAAAATATTAAAAAATTTAGAGGTAGCAAAAAACTTTTAACTTCTAATAGCATAATTTTCAATTATCAAGAAATTTAGTACATAAAATATTCACTATAAAGCCGAAACGAGTTTGAAGTTTTATTAAATAACTTGATAAGCAAAGCCCCATCCTTGGTTTTGTGACGGTTTAACGCTCGTCGTAGTATTTTGCCAGGGAGTCGTTGTTTTTGTTCATTAGTTGTGTACGCCTAGAATTGTCAGAAAGCGACATATGATGATTTGCTCCATTCTTCCTTTCATATTGAGGCGATGCCTGTCTCAAAGCTGACTTATTAGAGCGTATGCATGATACACTGATAAGTCCTAACACGGATTAAACCGGTCCCAAAATTTTGTTTATTCGTAAAATGTATTAGCAGTCAGAACCTACAGAAGTACAGAAAAATGCAGGATACAAAACATAACGTTCTATGAGTTAATGTGATGAACGTTAACAGGAAATAATCAAAGGCAGTGGTGTTATCCATAGCTGTGGTAAAATATTATTATGACTGTGTGAGGTCTTTGGGTCACTTTTTGATCAGCTTTCTTGGAAAATAATCATCTATTACGACTCTTGAAGTACTATTTTGATGTGGTTCTAACTTTGCATGGTGGTTGGAAGCTATCTGTGAGATTTCATCGCCGTCCTAAGGAATGTTCAGGTCAGTCTGTGAAGTATGGTTTGTGACATCCCACAAAGTGTCTGCTATGATTCTCAGTCTTCTTGATTGAAACCTTTGTATAATATTTACATGGGACTTGCTTGAGCGTCCTCATAGGTCAATTCCATTAGTCCCAATTGGTTTGATTATTGCTTTATAAATCATCAATTTGTTTTGAATGCTCACCGGTGATTGCCTGCCTATTAGCCAGTACAGTTCCTCAGTTTTATCTTCATCTCTGCTTTCTTTTTTAGAATGTGTGTCTTCCATCTTAGTCTCTTGTCAAGATGCAGCTCTAGGTATCCAGATTCTTCTGCTTGTGGTATTGGTTGGTCGTTGATTTTCAATAGTAAGTAATTACTTAAGTGTGAAATTTTTGATCAATTACCTTGATCTTTTGCTTTTAAAACCGCCTTCAATTAGCTTTAAACGATTTTGTAGAATATCACAAACTCTTTCTTGATTTTCATGTACGGCAACTATGACTATTCGGTGTCATCTGCAAATGTGCCTGTCATTCTGTGTGCTGATGTTGGAATATGTGATGTATGTAGTAACTGTAAGATGGGGATCAGTACGCTTCCTTGAGAAACTCCAAATTTAATGGAATGAATATCAAAGGGTTCTTCATTATACTTTATTTGCTCACGTAAGATATAGGCAGCAAAAAGTAATGGTCTGGCAATATTTTTTTAATTTTGTAGAGCACGCCTTCATGCCGTTGTCGAACGCTTAGCTAATATCTAGAAATACTCGTGAACAGGACAGAGCTGCATGTTTTGCCCTGTGGATTTTGTGGATAACTCAGTGACATTGCTGGATGGTGGAGTGTTTCGACCTAAACACAAACTGGTGTTTTGATAACCAGGAATCAAGTGTTCGGTCACTCGTTTTAAGATAAGTCTCTTTAGTAATTTGGATATTACTAAAAGCAAACTTATTGGCCTATAAGACTTGATTTCATTCACTGGTTTTATGCGTTTCAGAATCATGATCATCTCAGATAGTTCAACTGGTTGGGCCAGTATATCAGTCGCAATATAGAATTGAATAATATTATAAAAGACCTAATTCCTGTATGTTCTTTTAGTATTTTTAGTGAATTTTCATTAAGAAAATTGTGGTTGTGTATCAATTTTCAAGTCGTTTGATCAAAGGAAAATAAAGTTATTCGAAATTAATAATAAAATAATCCTCGACATCACTTCAGATTCTGTAATGCAATATCTACAATGTTGGTCAAAAACAAATGACGTTATATGTGTTGCTATGCTACTTAAATAGATCTCAGATAAAAATCTAAACAATTGAAGTTGTCGCAGGTTATGAACCTGGACAACGTTGTGAGAGATATGACACGGACGCCACCTCGGTGCAAGACCAGGTAGTACGGTAGCTCTAGTTTACACAAAATTTTATAGATAGAGCTGTGTATAATAAAGTACAATCAACTAACAATAATTGTGTAAACTGTCAGCCTTGGACCATTTCTTTCGTAATACCGGGATAAATTTTGCATCTAAAACCGATAAATTTTAGCACGGGAATGTATACTATAAATAACAAATTTCGGGACACAGCAAGTGCGTTATAGTAGTGAATTTACATCAAAATTGTACACTATTAGTAATATATATTATTAAAACTAATTCTTTAAATTTAAATGAACCTTGGAGATCGATTTTAGAGTCCCAGTTAGAGATTATTTGAAAGAAAAAATGTTTTCTATGGAGCTACAAAATTATAATTTGGTCTTAGATATAATATGTAAATACTGCAAGTGTCCTTAAAAAAATTGTGTTACAAATTTCATTAAAGTTACAAAAGTTTTTCAGAAAAAAATTAATCATTTACAAAGGGAATGTACCTGTTAAATTATAAATATGGCCGGTATTTTCTTATTAATTGCTTGCATCGTTGTGCCTTAGTCAACCCATCCAGCTTTTGCAAACAATAAACAACAAAAAAGGTTTTTGAAAACAAATTTATAGTTATCCGCGAAGATCATTATGTTATTTTTCTTTAATTTATTACCCACGTGCGTTTACATAGGTGTTACTATGGTTCAAGATTAAAGATGGGAAATTTATTGAGCTATCGGATTTGAAATATTTTTACGAAAATTTTCTACCATAACATAAAAAACCTTTTTTGTTATTTATTGTTTGCAAAAACTAGATGGGTTGACTAAAACAAAACCATCGAAGCAATTAATAAGGAAAAATACCTGCCATATTTATAATTTGACAGGTACATTCCCTTTGTAAATAATTTTTTTTTCTGAAAAACGTTTTTAACTTTAACGAAATTTGTAACACATTTTTTTAAAGACACTTGCAGTACTTACATATTATATCTAAGACCAAATTTTAATTTTCTAGCTCCATATAAAACATAATTTTTTTCAAATAATCGCTAAATGAGACTCTAAAACCGATCTCCGAGGTCCATCTAAATTTGAAGAATTAGTTTTAATAATATATCTTACTAATAGTGTACAATTTTTATGAAAATTCACTACTATAACGCACTTGCTGCGTCCCGAACCTTTTTTCTAATCAGATCATACACTTCTTTATGTTAAGTGTATTTCTTGTTTAATTTCTGACTTCTTGAATTTTCGTATAAGCGGTGACATCTGACCAGGTCTTTCTAAGAAATGTTTCACTTCAGTATCCACAGTGTTTGGATCGTTTGGAGTAAAAACACTGGAAATATGGCGAGCAAACAACTCTAACTTTTTCTTTATCGGATCTCGCCCATGAACCACCAGATTTTCGTATAGGTGGAATAGAGACATTATGTCTTATTTTAAGAGTTTTGGCAGCTTTCTATTGAATGTGATCTTTGTATGTTAAGTTTTCTCAAGTAGTTTCTAAAAAGACTATCTTCCAGTGTCCTGTAGTTTTTCTTTTAGTTGTTTGGTAGCACAGTTGTAAGCAATTTTGTCAGAGGATTGCCCTGTATGGTGACACAGTCTTCTAATTCTTCTCTTCGTTGTAACTAATTTCATAATGTCGTTTGTTGCTTGCCATGAAGCATCTTGAATCACAGTTATGAAGTTATTTGTAATCTCGCTAAGCTCTTCGTTTGACTTTATATTGAATTAAATTGAATCAAGTTCTGAATTAATTATATCTCTAAAAGCATCCCAGTTAGTATTTTTGTAATACAGTGTTAGCTCTGTGGTTCTCTTAGCCACGGTTGTACTAACCGTACGCAAAACAGGTGTATGATCAGCCGTTAGATCTAAACATGATTTTATGCCAATAAAGTTTGAAGCTATGACATTTACTACAAAATAATCTTGTAGTTCAGGTATTTTGTTGGTATCTTCCAATATGTTGGTTTGCAGCTAGAAAGGCAATAGAAATGCATGTTTGTAATTAAATTATTAAGATCCCTGTCCTAAGGAGTTGACAATCTACAACCAAAAGCAGTGTGTTTGAGTTGTAGTCACAGCCAGAAATAAAACTTGGTCCAAGAGTTTCAAAAATCATTTTGAACAATTGTTCAGTAATTCTATGTCTAGGGGAACAATAAACGAAGGATATGCTCAGTGAACAGGAAAGTTTGTTACCATGTATAGTTATTGCCTACAACTATTCCACTTCATGTTCTGGAAGCTCATAATGTATTATAGAAGACTTTGTATCTAAGTGATTTGTCCAATATAGAGTATAGTTTGGAATACTTACATACGACTGTTCAGTGAAGTGTGTCTCAGATATCAGGAATATAGCAACTTTGTGGATACTAACCTCCCTGGTGATTATCCCGAGCACCACTCGTGGTAACCCTTCGTTATACAAATCGATAAGCCCGAGTTAGAATCTGGCGAAAAAAACTGTATCGATCAGGACGAGTAGAACACGTCAAAAATACCCCGAGTTTGCTCGGGCTTATAAGATACAGTGTATCAATAATAACGAGCCGTCAACAGGCATATTTAAACGAAACTAGTTCGTGTAGATATGCCCGAGTGTATATCGTGCACATATATTATTTTCGATTTATATCGCTTATATTCGGTTATCTCCGCTTATACTACTCGTTAGTTTTCCCATTACCACTGCTGGTGTTTCACGTTGCAGGTCATAACAGTTGATTTAGATATCTGCAACTGTATGGGACGTGGCTTCCGGTATTATTATAAACATGGCGTCTTCTGATAGCGATGAGTGTGAAATAAATGATCCCGATTACGAAAGTGAAAATCTTTCATCAGAGGAACCTGATTCAGATATACTTAAAACAGAATCATCAGAGAATTCTGATGAGAATACCCCATTGTTGGCGCGGATTTGGTGCACAATCAATGAAAATGTGCCATTGTTTTTGGATAGTGACATTATGCAGACAATTGTAACAGAAACCAACCGATATGCAGAACAGTTTTTTGCATCAGTGAAAGTCAGGCGATTTTCTCGCGGAAGGAAATGATTTCCAGTCACAGTTGACGAGATGTGGACTTTTTTTGGGCTTATAATTTTGCAAGGTATTTTAGGCAAGCCTAAACAAACATGTTATTGGTCAACAAACAAATTGTTAGAAACGCCATTTTTTCATTAAGTCATGACAGAGAAGAAATTCTCCCTTATCATGAAATTCTTAAATTTCACTGACAATGAACTGTTTAATCCTGAAACACATGAAGCACCAAAGCTAAAAAAAATATTTGAAGTTTCTCAAGCTATAAATGAAATTTTAAAAGTTTATACTCCCAGAGGACGATATTAGGTGACTAGGCCATACACCCTCAGGATCCCCCGTAGGGATCAGTGGAGGGAAAATGAGGTTGCATTCCAGCCCGCAAGCCTGGTCTGTTTCACCGACGGATCGCGGCTGGAGGACCAACAATCGTCCGGGGCAGGAATATACATCGAGGGCCTGGGGGTGCGCGAGAGCTATGCTCTTGGCGCATACACCACGGCATTCGAAACAGAGGCGTACGCTATCCTGTCTGTGGCCAATAGACAGGATGTGAAGATGAGTCCCGAGAAATGCGTGTACATCTGCTCGGAAAGCCAGGCGGTCCTCCGGGCAGTCTGCGCGGCCAGAATCAGGTCACCACTGGTTCAGGAGTGCGCTGACGCCCTCAGAGGACTAGCCAGGACAAAGGAGGTGCAACTGGTGTGGGTTCCGGGACACTGTGGGGTAGCGGGGAATGAGGTGGCGAATAATCTCGCAAGACTCGGTTCCCGGCGGCCATTCTGTGGCCCGGAGCCTGCGATAGGCATAAGTAGGAAGACAGTCTCTGTCGCCTTAGACAGGTGGACCGAGGAAACAATGGAGAGGCACTGGGAGTCGGTTGGTGGCTGCAGGCAGGTGAGGGACTTCGTGGAGAAGCCGGACAGAGATAAAGCTGTCTGGCTACTCGGAAAGAGTCGACCTACGCTTCGCCGCATCCTTGGGGTGCTGACAGGCCACTGCGCCCTTAGAAGACACATCACATTGATAGGCGTAGAGAGGGATCCCATTTGCCAAGAATGCGGCGAGGATGAAGAAACGTCCTACCACTACCTGTGTGAATGCGAGGCTTTTGGGAGTCTTCGCGCAGAATTGTTCGGATCGAGGACTCTGCAGAGGAATCAGGTAAGTACCGTTCAATTGAAGACCGTCACGGCCTTCATCTCGAGGTCGAGGCGGTTTGGCGACGGAACCGAGGAAGAGTAGAGCATGGTTGATAGGGTTGGCAAAAAGGGCCCATTGTGGCCTACTTGCTTGGCGTTGGCCTCCACACCACTGCTACTACTACTACTACTACTACTCTCAGTTGGTTTCAATACATAGCAACAAAACGGGCCAGATTTGGAGTGAAATTCTTCATGATTTGTGAATCAGAGACTGGGTATATTTCAAAAATCGTTCTCTATAGGGGCAAAGGAACTCAAATCAATCATAATTATAAGGACCACGGATTTACAAGGGGAATTGTATTATCATTACTAGACAATTTTTTGGACCAAGGCTACTGTGTTACTATGGACAATTTTTACAATTCACCGACTCTGTTCGACATTTTACTTGCACGTAGAACTGATGCTTATGGGACTTTGCGTTCTAACAGAAGAGATCTTCCAGATGAACTCTCAAAGCTAAAGTTAAAAAAAAGTGAACACAAAGCGTGGCAAAAAGGAAAACTTGTAGTGCTCACATGGAAAGGCGAAAAGGACGTTTGTCTTATTAGTACTCTGCGTAATGCATCTTTTGTAGAATCAACAGGAAAGACGGGTCTAAGTGTCCAAAAACCACAGATCGTTATGGACTACAAGAATACTGTGGGAGGCGTAGATTGTGCGGACCAGCAGATGACGTTCTATCTATTTATGAGAAAACAGCAAAAGAAATACATTTAGCCAGAAAAATTATGAATGTACATTTATCTTCGGCTACAACCGATAGACGATCAAGTAATGTAAACCCACTTAGACAGAAAGCAAGACATTTTTCCCGATATATACCACCAACAGAAAAGAAGCAGTGACCCACTCGACGCTGTGTCGTATGCTGCGATAAAAAGAAAGATGGCAAGAAAATTCGCAAAGAAACATGCTTCTACTGCGAAGATTGCGGTGTGGCACTATGTGTCATACCGTGCTTCGAAATCTTCCATACCCTAGAAAACTTCTGTTTTTTTCTGTATTTTTTTATTTTATAATTAGTTCATGTTGCATCAATATACATGATTTTATGTTCGCTTACTTGCATTTTTATCAGGCTTAAAAAATTTTATTTTTTTATTTTTATGTGACCACCTATCTACGCCACTGACCTTTTTTCAAAACGAATAATTTATCATTATGCAAGAGTATCAGTAAATAAGCTAATTATTGGCAAATGCAACTACTTAGATTTTAAATTTTATTATGATAATTGTTGACATACCCCCGTAATTACAATCTCTGCCACTGCTTATAGTTTGTTATTTACACATTTATAATTATTTTTATTCGTAAGGGATATATCTAAAATAAAATAAGTAAATAGAACATAATATACCTACAAGCCAAATTAAAAAAAACTACTCACACCCTCCTTACCCCCGACTCTACGCCTCTGGTAAATTTTAAATATTTCTCTCAGTATTTTCACTTTCAGTAATGAGAAAATACCACACATAAGCAAAAGGTCCGAGGATCGCTGTTTCGTTTTGGAAGCAAATTTTGGGGGTTTGTTTTATCGCCAGTGAGGTTAAGGAAACCTCAACTTCGCGCTTTTTTGACTGGAGGCCACTGACATTCCATAGAGCGATTCTTAGGAATTCATACATGGGTAGATTATCCTATTTATGACTGTATATAAAATCTTCAGGATCATGTTGCTTTGCACGACAAGTTGTTGGAACATACACTTGAATTCAGTAAGAAACTGTTGGATGGTAATGTTACTTTGTTGGTATTCTTGGGGCATTCTAAATAATCCCACCGCATAGCTAGTTTTATCCTCCATATAGCGTGTTGTTGACCTATGAGCTGGTCTCTTGTTATGTTTAGACCGCTGCTGTTGGGTATTTTTGTATTTATCTTGCAGCTCTATATATATTTTGCAGCCTTTGTAATTCAGCCTTTGTAATTTGGCCGGGTGATCCCCTTCACACAGAAAACATTTAGCTTTCGTCTCTCTCGTTTTGCTACAGGCTCTTGTATCATATTGTGCACTATACAATATCTTGATTTCTTCTAGGTTCTTTGACCACTATTGCCTTATTTTTAGATATATTAGCTTACAGATGTCTTTGTTATTATCACCTGGTTCAAGAGCTACAAAAAGCAGTGGGAGTGGCTCTTTGTATGTATATATATATATATATATATATATATATATATATATATATATATATATATATATATATATATATATATATATGTGTGTGTGTGTGTGTATGTATGTATGAGTCCAGCTAAAAGAAAACTAAAGTGTTATATCTAGATACAAAATATTATGGGAGCGCTCTGAAATTTCTCACGCGACTCATATTCTAGGGATTACTTATTGTATAACGTCAAATAGTTCATCTAATTCTACTCGCCGAACCCTTTCATTTGATGCCTATATCAAGGGAATTGTGAATACATAGGGTAATCCACCATTTTTGGGTGCTCGCCATATTGGGTTCAGAATGACAAAGCATATTTTATCGTATTTTACTCTTCAAACCCTTTTATCTGGTACCCATATCAAGAGGGTTGTGAAAAAAAGGTAATCCGCCATCTTAAGGCGTCTGCCATATTGAATTTAAAACAACAATGAACAAAATATATTGCACTGTCACCGCATTAATACACCACTGCTGAATTTCAAAGTTTAAGCTTTATCAAAACCAGTCGAAATTTTTATTGCAAGATTTGTCCCGGGCAGAGAAACAGCGCTAATAAAAGCGCCACAATTATAATAATCGTTAGAGTGCTGGTATATAGATCTTGCTATTGATTTATGGTGCATCTGTTTCATTAGCACCGTAATATTGCGTTTTTCTGGACACCCATATATTCTGGTCGCTCACGCCTTTTAAACAACTTTAACAACTTTTACCTTATTCGAATGGAGACACGTAGTTAGTACTGCCATTTTACCATCATTATAGGGAGGAATGAGGCACCTTGGGAAACCACCAATGTCAGATACATGTTACGAATACATGATTCAAGTTAAGTTACACCATCATTATGTATAGGTATTAGAATTAATCGCTCTGAATCTTGAGTGTACTAACCTTCTTTAAAAATAAGCTTAGTCAAAACGTGTGCAGAGTGTTTCAAAATATTGACAATAGTATTACCATTGCTCACAACTGATGTTTCTACTGATGAAATTAAAACTACACGAAGTGAAAAAATGCTTCTGGAACCTGGTAATATAAAGTCAACTGAGTCAAAAACTTGTAAAAATTCCCTGTGATTATGTGACATCTCACAACAACCAGTATTGCTTTCCATTAAATTTTAGTTTTTGTCAGGTGATGTTATCTAAATTTTGTATTTAACGCTTTTACATAAACAGGATTTTGAAAATGACGTAGGTTTATTCAAAAAATCACAAACAGTTAATTTAAAATAGTGTAGCATTTTCAAAAAATTACAATTGTTAATAGCAAAATTGTATTATTTGAAAATTATTTAAATTGTTCAGCGTGCAATTACTCTTTGTCTTCTATTTTATAATGTTGCATCTAATATTTGTTGTTCTCAGATCTCGCTAATAATCTTACCTTAATTTTTTACACATCAACTCTTCTCAATACTTGACATACTGCGGAAAGTTTCAGGAGACAAAAGTTTTACTATAAAGCAATATTCTGTCGCGAAGCAGAAGGTAAGCGAACAATTTGTTTTTACATTTGCAAATAATACGCAATAAAAATACCGTAACGAAAGTATGGTAGTCTTATCCGGTTTGTGTTATCGCGCTATATATTTATGAATATAAGTTCCATAAAGGATAAAGCTGATCAAGGCGCGACCTAAACCAGCGCCAGCAGTGCACAGTGAAGGAAATTTAGAATAATACCACAAGCTGAAACTACCAGTAACCTTCTTCTACTTAAGATGGCGCTCTTGTACTTATCTTGTAACATATCTAATAAATATCTCAGATGAGACGGCTAACGGCTATTTCATAACTATAACTTTATACACAACTTTTAATGATTGTACGAGAATTTAAAATTAATTCTCAAGAAAGTTTTAGCTTTTGGTTGAAGGTTGCAAAAGAAAATAAGGAAATTATATCTACTGATAATATTATGTCATGATAATCCAAAAGCCTGGCCTTATTTTATTTCTTTACTGCGGAAGTTGTAAAATCCTTTCCACTGCCTAGAATAAGTAGATGTTTTTAAATCCCTTTGGGTTTCATATATTCATAAGCAGACTTCGCGAAACAGAAACTGTTCGCAAAGATTCATTCAGAATTCTGAGTTATAATAATTAAAATTTTAAATAAACAACTTTAGCATTTCTTCGCGTAAGCTAATTAGTTTTCTTTCACCCCTTTTTAATTTTATTTTGCAGTAGTTTTCTACTTTTCTTACCTTTAAATAACAGAAATTATAGTCTACATATTATGTAAATTAGCTAACTTTTAATATAGATAATTCCATACTCTATCACATGTAGAATACTTAAATCTGGTCCCTAATTAATTGGCATTAAAAAGTTGGAAGTATAAACCCACATAAACAAAATAATAAATAAGAACATATTATGATCCAGAATTTGTATCAACCCGCTAATTCGGCAATCACAGGATGGCCAATTAGTCGTTGGTCATACAAATTTTCTTTTTTCTAAATTAAAACACCTCTTAAGTTTTGCATTTCCAGCGAATTACAATGCATGTTTGTAAGAAAAGGAAATTTGATAGCGTTCATTGTTTTTCACATTTTTGGCACATATCAAAAATTATGATACGGCGTTTTTATCAATAGATGGTAGAGTCCCATGAAAATAACGTATTCAGAGATATTTCCGTTTGTCTTACTCGTCAAAAAAATGGAGATACTATATATAGAGCACTCTCAAATAGTGACTTAATTTTTTCAAGGTCAAACTTTGCATCTAAATTATTTCATATGAAACCGCCTGTATTTTGTGTTTCAGAAATTAAGGGCATGCCCTCCGCTTCAATACCTACAAAGTCTTCTTCTGAAAATATTTACATTTATAATCGCATATTGATACATGTAGGGGTCAGGTTTTTATTCGATTCTAATAATCGATTAGATTATGTGATTATTAAGCGATTTTTTAAAGAAAAATACGAAAGTGTTTAAATAAGCTTTTGTATAAAAAAAGTATCTACATTTCATAATATATAAGTAGCTGATAAATTATTTTCATAAATGTCAACTGAAACTTCAAAGTGACAGACTCAATGTTCTTATTAATAGCAGTTTGTGACATGAAAATATCAGTTTTTTTCGCTCATATACTTCCACTGCTTCAAGCTGCCATGAAAAGTAAAAAATAAATTTCTTATTTTAGTTTTTCCTACATATTAGGTATATAATTTCAATTTTATGTATTCCTTTGGAAAATTTTTGTGTAAAAAACATTTAGTCAGTTTTCGCAGAAATCATTTTTTGTAAGCTTTTTGAGAAAGTCTGGTAATTATTAATACACTTTTAATAAGGTATAGTAAAAAAGGTTTTGGGTTTTCACGAAAAATTTCTTTTATTATTCTCATGTTATTATTTAACCTTTGTATTCTAAAAAATGAAAAATTAGCTAAAATATATTTTTTGTAAAAACATAAAAATTAAAAAACTAATTAAAATATATTATTTTTTTTATTTATTTAAAGCGATGTATAGGAATACAATGTGTAATTACAATTTTCTATTGTGTAAGTATGTGTTAAATTTCTCTATTGTGCACATAAGTTTTGTATGACAGAACAAAAAACTCTTTTGTACAGTTGCCACTTAAATATATGTTACACATTTTATACAAATATGAATCGGTTCAGTCATCCAGAGTCGAATTTTTCATCACCAGTTATATCTCTTATTTTACAGACAATGATTCTAAACCTCTCTTCTAGTTTATCACTTTCCATTTTTTTTAATTTATTTTATTTAATATTATTGGCTGCGGCATCTCAAGCCATTAGCACATTCTTTCCCATCATTTAATATTTTTTACAAATTTTCCAGACAAAGGCAACTTGGCTCGCCCGGGAATCGAACCCGGGACCTATCGCTTTGCAGGCTGGCACCTAGCCACCTGCGCCACGAGGGCGTCCTTTCCATTTTTTTTTCACAGTGGCATTTGCTGTTCACATTTCCCATCATATTAAATTGTTTATATTGCACCGACGTTGACGATGGCTTCTTAACTACCGACACTACTCACGGTTTTCAATATTCCCAGCTGGACTCACTCTTAAACAACGACACACAAAGGCCACTTCGGTTGGCTGCTTACACTGTTCTGCAGATCTATATTTTATTTGCCTGTTACGATGAGATGTATACCTACGATGTAGGTGATATTTACGACGACACTTTTGGCACGCAAAGTAAACACTGCATACCTAGCTCCTACCATACAATCTTCGCAAACTATGGAGCCCATACAAGGCTCTCCTATAAACCAAATTTTTGTCATTTTATGTACCCACGTCGACGGCCCCCAGGTGTGCCTCCATTAACGCTACAGCTTGAATAAGGCAATTTTGAAGAACACTGCATTCATAATTTAACACATATCGCTGACGAATATTTAAAGTGTTGCGTAAATTGCCCCAGTTAATCAAAAATTTGTGAACAGACATGGTATTCCTACACTTTAAGCCGTATTACACATAAATTCAAACTCGAATATAGAGGTCCCTAATAGTAGTAATTACTTGAGATATCTCCTATAAATAAAAAAATATAAATTTCAAGGATAAATTTGTTGCCTATGGCCTTGACCTTGAACGTGTTTCTGACCTTGAATGTGCCTCTGACCTTGAAAATGTCTCTGACGTTGGGGGTATTTGTAATATTGAAAATGCATCTGGCCTTGACCGCGAACAGGTCTCTTACCTTGGACGTATCTGTGACCTTGAAAATGTATCTGACTTAACCTTGAACATGTCTCTGGCCTTGACCTTGTCTCCTCCTCCCCTCACAAGTTCGTTCCAGAACATATATTCTCTCTACTAAAATGTTTGCTAGGTGTGCGACTATAAGTAGCCATTCGTTGTTAAATTCTTGTAATCAGGTGTTATATCGTTTCGAAATGTGTATTGCCGAAATGGTAACGTTTTTGAGCATACGTTGTAAGCTTTGTTTGTTTGTTGTTATGTTATCGTTATGATTATAGGTTTTTTCGTTCTTTAACGTCGGCTTATCTCCGCGACTATGGCCAATCACCGACACCAGGGAGCAGTTTCGCCTCGTTATCCTGAAAATTTTGCCAAACCCCTACTGTAAGGAGAGTACGGATCTTTAACGTGTCCAACATCGCATGGACACGGGACCGATGGCTTTACGCCCCGTCCGAAGGGCGGAATGTGCAGACATTCAACTTGCACAAATACAATGTCACAACCTCGGTTGATGTTAATTTTACATGTAGTATGTACTTAAAAAGTGAAAGGGGGGCCCTGGGACCGAACTCAGTCCACTTCGTTTCAGAGGCACACGTTCTTACCCCTGGACCACCAAGGCCCTATGATTATAGTTATCTTGATAAATAAAATATTTTTCCTCTATGTAGATTATGAAATAATCGGGCTATATTTCTTGAGTTACTGTTTTTGTGATTTATCATAATAGAATATTAACATTAGCCTGAAATCAGAAGTCACACAGACGTACCATTTCTTGCGATCGGGAAAAATTATTCTACATCAGCGCCACCTATAAATTACGTTTAGTACATTCTGCTTAAGTTTTTAAACAAAAATCATCGTGGACCTCGGTCGTTAAATTTTCACCGATTACAAAAATTATTTTCCGTCCTCAAATCTCCCAAAGTTTCATAATACCACCCCCATTATCTCAAAATATATCAACTTTTCGCAAAAATTGCCTATAAATCACAGATAATACCGAAAAATAGATTTTAAAGTTTATGCCATCGAATAATTCCTTTCGACGCCAGCGCCACCTACAAACTGCATACAACATATCTACCTTAGTCTGATGAACCTTGCCACCAATGGCAGCAGTCATTTATTTTCTACAACGTTGAAAAATTCCCACTCGTTACGAAGATATGTGGCCTGGGACTTTTATGTGAGTCACCTGTATATATATATATATATATATATATATATATATATATATATATATATATATATATATATATATATATATATATACTTGTGTGTTTGTGTGTAATACAGTAAATTTTTAAACATTGCATGATACACAGGCTCGAGGTCTTTACTCACCCTCAGAAGAAAAAAGACGTTAAATTTTCTTACATACAGCTTAAGTGGATTCTGGTTTAGAGTATGTACTACATAAATAGCAATTAATTTTTAAATTTGCCAAGAGCACCACTAAGAAGAAATCCCATACCCTCTGCACAGTGAGACAACACTTAAAATTCTGAAGTACACAGACATGTGTTTTTATAAACATTATAACACGTGTGTTTCAAATATGGTTTAAAATGTTATATATTTTTGTTAATACAAAACCTAAAATTTGGAAAACGGTTTGGGCATTTATTAGTTTTATCGGTATCATTACGTTATTTGCATGTTATTTAATTTTATTATGCATTTGTTAATACGCTAATATTAAGTTGTTAACTTTGCCTAAAAGCTTTTTACAAACTAGCAAAATATAGATAGTATTATACCTTATACGATAAGCGTCCTCACTTTTTGTGGAAAGAAAGAATAAGCTCCGTATAAAACAGGCTAGAATACTTGTTAGTGTTGAAATGTGCAAGAAGAAAAGAGGTATTGATTTAAATGTCTAACAGTTAATCTTAAGATGCTTTATCTTATCGTGAAAGGCATAATAATAATAATATTGGGGTAGTGAAAGTGGGATTTTATCTTAACATTGTACCACCAGTCTAAGCAAATCGAGCATGGAAGCCAACCGTGATATTGAGAGAGCATCCTAACGTAAAAAAGAACTAATTTCCGTTCGGGCTACGGGGCTAAGACTAAAATTGGTAGAAAAGTTGGGGGAGAAAGCTTGCATTTCTCGCAGACTGCGGTCACTGAAGATCTCCAGATAGATTAAAAGACCTAGTCGCAATTTTCGTTAACCGAGGGGTAATAGCGAGACCCTATATACACCTAATAAGATATTTAGTGTTTACTAACCGTACCTAACTCAAATTTATAGCTCCTTTAATATATAGTCTCGATTAACTTCTTGTTTGTACAAAAACATTTGAAAGTTTTATATCACATAGCCCTAAATCTGAATTTATTACAGAAGGTAAATGCAATTACGAAACTAATCTTCAGAAGCCATTACTTATCTGTGCCCATATAAACTCCGCTTCACAGATATAGACTCCGGCAACCTCTGAGAAAGCACGTGTCTGGCTTACCTGTTGAATTTTCAGCAGGCTATGTTTTATTTTCCGAGTCACCTTAACCACTTTTTTAAACGAATTCATTCGGTTTATGTAAATATCAAACAACAGTGAAGGATTTTTAAATTTTATATTGTAGTCGAAAGTCGTGAAATTATTACAGAAAGCAACATATAATTTCACACCTGTGTCACTTAAGCATAGCTTTTGTGTGACCCATATTGAAAGTAAAATTAAGTGTACAGACGTGTAACAACCTATTACTAAATTTTATTTGTAAAAACACCTAGCCTCATTAAATATTCTAATAAATTTTATCTCAATTTAATAGGTACCTGGAACCAGGCACTATATTCTGTTAAATAATAACCAGAACGCCTATAAACACAATTTTATCTCTTTTTACATTCTAGGTGATTTTGGTGTGGGTTCATGACAGGACAAGGGTGTACTAGACAAATTTGTCACTATAGCAAGTAGTTGAGAAATCCTTGAATGTTGAAACGAAAAGAATATTGCACGTTTGTCGACTTGGAAAAAAGAGTATCATACTGTATGTATCACACTATTGAATCAAAAAATAATGGGCCGATTTCGACAAAATTTGGCAGGTATCTTTCTTTTGTAAGTGGCTTGCAGTTAGGTCCTGTTGCAAGAGCATCAGCTTTGAATCAAAATGTTGGTTAAATGTTTTATAGGGATTGCGTAGTATCCAAATTATATTACAATGGTCTCTATTAACACGTAATTGTTTTATAAGAAGACGCCATTTAAAGATGGCAGCATTCGGACACAGACAGATGGAAAGATTGAAAATATTTAAAAAATCACAGGTGTGTTAATATTATAGCTGATACATATAAAAATTATTAAATAACGTTACCTAGATCAAATTGGCACATGTTTTTTTGCAAAAAAATAATCAAAACTTCGAAACTAATTTTGATATGTTCAATTTTTTTCTTATAAAAATACTTACATAGGGAACCCACTTAACATTTGTTAATAATATGCTAATATTTCACAATAAAATTTAATTTGCACTTAAAATTTCATTCTGCGTATGACAAACAGTGTCTCTTAACATATATTAAAGTAAGAGACGACATTATTGAAATGGTCGTCTTGTAAATAGTAACACCTAATACCTGTTACATTTTCTGTCTGTGTCCGTTATCGTCTTTATATATAAAATTGCTTCCTATAACTTTTAGAATGGCTTAAAGAACCCTTTTAATTTTATTGTGATTGTTATTTCATGTTGCACTTTCACTTTATAACATTTACTATAAACTACGAACAAATAGTCAAGTGTATTTTATATCATAAATGAGAGCTATAATAAAACTATTTTATAATGTCCATGTTGACATTTTTTAGAGTCGCAGTAATGTTTATATAATTGTTTTGTAATGTTTATAAAAGGCTTTATAAATATTTACGGAGACTAAAATATGTTATAAAATGGTTCCAATTTTGGGTTTATAACTGTTTTATAAACGTATTGTAAACAATTCAGAGAGTGAGATTATTTTGTAAATTGTTTCTCGAAAACGTTTTCACAACTGTAATAAAATATAAAATTGCTAGTTGGGTTAGTGTTATAAAATGTAAATTAAATTCTAAAATCTAGATCCCTATGTTAAAAACAAGTTATAGACATTTAAATAAACAATGGGTGCCACTAGTGATCAGAGAAAAGCACAGGGTCAAAATATTTTATGCTAAACAAAATCTACTTAACATTACATACAGAGATTTTCCTTGGCTGAAAAAGGTCCAGAAGTACGAGAAAAATACTTTGAAAATTTTATAGTTTTTCTTCTGAAAATGTCGACGATTTAAAACGTTTAAACTTATGAGTTTTTACAAAGGTTATGTGCATGATGGATAGAAAATACTAAATGATATGTCCTTAACAAAGTTCTGAATTTTTATATTAAGTGTTCAGTTGATAAAATATTTGCATATTTGAAATAGACATTATTTGTATACTAAACCATAAGTTTGGATACGAGCTTATAACCCGTTCGGGTTTTAGTTGGTAAGAGTCGGACACTATCTGGGATTCCTTCCCAGATACCCATGATGGGTTCCTTCGTCTTACAAAAAAGTAGTAATAGTGGTAGTAATAGAAATAAACTTTAAAAAACTATTATTTTCTAACCAAAAAGCAAAAAAACTAAGGCGGTAAAATCTGTATTGAATCACTTCTACATCTAAAAACATTAAACATTAAGATTTTTAAAAGAGTACTACATACAGACTTGGAGACTACTTCTCCGGCTTCACTGTTGTAGCCCTTCTAAATTATATATGTTCTAGGATGTTCTTCAACGTTTCCGTAACCGGTTTCACTGCTTGACAGCATCATCAGACAGATAAAAATTGAATTAATACGAAATCATGACAACTACAAATAAATATCTGTTGCTATGTTATGATTTTTTGACTAAGTGAAGATCGGAACCTGTGATGAGCACTGATAAGCACACTTGGAGAACCCAACACATTTTAAAAAACCTGACGATCGGTTCACTACCCAAGTTAGCGTCATCAGCGGATGACTAATTGTCAAACAGTTAGAATTATTTATCCCCAGAACTATTCATCCCTTGATGACGCTAACTTGGTTAATCAATCGATCGTCAGACTTTTTCACATGTGTTGTGGTGATTTGGTTTCTCAAGTGTGTTTTTGATGTTTTTATAAAAAAAATTATTTTAAATTGACAACAGAATGAAACACAAACGACCGATGAGGCCTTCAAAATGTCTACGTGATGTATGTCAATATTCAACATAAAGATAGAACTAACCTATAACAGTAATAACTATAATAACAGTTACAACAATAAAATAACTAAACAATAACAGTAATAAAGCGGACTCTATACAATGAAAATATGGACACATATTCATTATATTTGTGTCCACAAAGAAATTTGAAACAGAAATGTCAATAATTAAGCAAATGGCTTTTAATAATGGCTACTCTGTTAAAATAGTAGCTAAATGATAAAGAGAACAGAATACAAATTAGCGATTAATTTAGTTTATCCAAATATCAGAGACAAAAAAAACAACAGGTATGTTTCGATAAGTGATTTTGGAACCATTCCAGAAAACATTTCAAAAATTATAAATACCTGTATATACAAAGGTAGCTGTTAAATCTTACAACACGAGGCGTGATTTGTGATTTAACGCGAAAGAAAATTTTGTTTGTTGACAAAAGCTGGAGTTTATAAATTAGCTTGTACACATTCTAACGCAATCTACATAGGTCAAACGTTTATAAATTCTAAAACCCGATACAAAGTACCTATTTCTGTATTTAGAAATAACCACGCTGATAAATCTACATTTGGAAAACATATTATTGATACCCACCATATAACTACAGTAAATAACTGCATAAAACCACAACATTTTTGTAATGACAAGCGTAAACTAGACTTTTTTCAAGTTTTAGGAGTCAAAAAGCACATACACGACAATAACTACCTTGTTTTAAATGAGCAAACTGATTTAATGAATTCCCCTTTCTTATATTATCTTCTTCCTAATTAAATAAATGAAACAAAATAAATCTAACTATTTTTTCAAAAAGTTTTATTAAGATAATGACATGATGTATGTCGATATTTTCATTGTATAGAGTTCTTTTATTGTTGCAACTGTTATTATAGTTAATACTGTTATAGGTTACTTCTATCTTTATGTTAAATATTTACGTACATCACGTAGACATTTTGAAGGCCTCATCCGTTATTTGTGTCTCATTTTATTTTCAATTTTAAAAAATTTTGAGTGAAACATCATAAAATAGTAACAGATTTTCATTTGTACTTGTCGTGATTTCGTACTAAGTCAATTTTTGTCTGTCGGAGGATGCTGCCAAGCAGTGAAACCGATTACAGAAATGTTGAAGAACATCCTATAACATCTAGAAGTTAGAAGGGCCACTTGCTCCAGTTAGCTTACGCGCTGAATACGTCCTGCACTTACAAAAACGAAACCCAACGGTGAAGCCGGAGAAGTAGTCTCCAAGTTTGTATGTAGTATGGACCAGTTTTACCAAGTAAGGGCAACAACAATCAATGAATTTTAAAAGAGTGCTTTGCGTCAGGATATATACATTAACATAACTAGTTTCACAAATCACTTAGCTTACAAAGTCGCTGATAAAAAGCGTATCCTGTTGAGGATATTATCTCTGTGAATTAATTTGTTGGAGAGTACAAAACAGTACCTTTAAGCATCGTTTCTGCTATAATGCTATTTACATGGCTTCTGTTATACAATATAATTTCATAGAATGTACCAAATGTTTGTAAGGTATAATTATACTACACAGTCTTCTTTCTAGGATAATTATATTTTGTAATTAAATTACGAAGCTAATGGCGAGGCAAATTACCACGCAGTTAGCGAAACATCTAATGCAAATATTATTGTTGAAATCGAATTAAATTTAGAATCCCGATACCCAAAGAGGGAGTTGTGTATTTGCTTTTATATTATAGCGTATTTCAAAAATAAACCACACAAGTAAGCGCTCTAAAGTTTTGCCGTATTTGAGATTTTATTTGGAGACAAACAAAAACTATTCGCCGTACTTCTATATATTGGAGCAACAATATCTATTAATCGTAATTCATAACTAATTATCTTGTTAGCTCTTTGTGTAACCAGCTAGGTCAGTTGTTACTTAATAAAGTTTTTTTCTTTTACTTTAACGTCGGTCTATTTCTGCTACTATGGCCCATCACAGAGGCAAGCGAGAATTCACCTCACTATCCTAGGAATTTTGCCAAACCCCTGCCTTTTTGTTAGGAGCGTAAGGATCCTTAACGTGCTCAACGTCGCACGGTTATGGGACTGACGGATTTACACCCCCTTCGAAGGGAGGAACGTGCAGACACTCAACTTGCTCAATTACAATGCCACAACCTCGGTTAATGGTAATTTTTACAGTATGTACTGAAAACGTTAAAGATGAACCCGGGGAACCCAACCCAGTAACCTTCGGTTCAGAGGCACACGTTTTTACCACTGGACCACCGAGACTCCAGAAGCAATAAAGTAAAAGCTTTTTAATTATTTTCGTCTATTTAGCAAATCTCTAAAAAAGATTTAAAATTCTAGTACCTTTAATTTTGAGTAACCTGAAAATGTTGATTATTAATATATAATGAAGCCTCTATAAGGGCAATATGTAATTTTTTTCAAAATCGCTTTACTATTCTCGAAGATAAAAAGCTGTTCTGTTAAATTGATTTTATTTGGAGAAAACTTATTTAATTTGGCTGGTTAACGGATTTGTTCAGGAGATTTACAAAAGAAAAATATGTGCCAGATTTGATCAGAGTCGGTTAACTATTTTTAAGTTTATTGCCCAGCTACCTACACACACACACACACACACACGCGGGTGCCCAGGCACACATGCACACTGGGACACACTTATTACATGTATGGGTAAGTTTGTTACGATGAGCGCTGCAAACTTGGTTCGATATGTAAGTTTTCTTGCTATTATAGGAGCATTCTAAACGAAATTTCTGATTTGGTCTAGTTCATTTAGTTTCCAAGAAAATGGTGTAAATGTGTATAAAGTCGATTTTAAAAATAGCCTTTATCTTAGGATTTTTTTTTGTGTGTTTTTATATCTTTAACGTCGGCGTATTTCCGCGACTATGGCCAATCACCGACGCCAGGGAGCAGTTTCACCTCACTAAACTCGAAATTTTGCCGAACCCCTGCCTTTCTGTAAGAAGGGTAGGGATCTTTAACGTTCCCAACATCGCATGGACACGGGACTGAGGCACACTTTCTTACCACTGAACGAACGAGGCTCTCTTAGGTATTATAAGAGCACAAGTTTTGGTTTTAAACTTGCACATTATTAACAAACTTTTTTAAACCGGTTTGTGTGAAATTTGTGTCTTTAAATGTTTCGCCTTTGGGTCCGTTGAAGATGTGTAACACGATTATGCTAACAAACTAATTTGTTAAACTGAAAATACAAAACACTGTACAATAAACGTATATTTAGACTTGTGTAACACATAAGTAATGAGACGGGTCTAAGAGGTGATCAAGACCGAACACCTATTATACGGATTGAAATATATATATATATATATATATATATATATATATATATATATATATATATATATATATATATATATATATATATCCATGATTATAGCTACTTCAATGACATGTGAAAGAATTTTTAGTATAAGTGGTCAAATTGTAACGGAAAAAAGATTTCCATTGAGAAAAATAAAAATAAATAAAATTATATTTTTACATGTTAATTAAGATAAATGTTTCAAAATAAATTGAACGTATAATTTTATTTTTATTGTTGCTATCATTACTACTGGATAAATAAGTAATTTACAGAATATGTGGGTACAAGAAAAATAGACTCTACAAACGATATAACATAATATACCTAATAAAAATTATAAAACCTTCAATAATCTAAATACATAAGTTGCAACACGCAGGCTGAGTGTTCTAAGTTGAATGCTGAATGTTTCAGGGTTCGGATCTCGGATCGTGCTTTTTAGGTGTGCTCTATGCAACCGGAATCTTTTGATTCTTCTTTCATGGCTCCCAGCGCCATGATCCGAGAACAAAGAACGAGAACGTAACAGCGGATCAGCCGGATCAGGCATAACATACGTCAGAGTGCCACAGTCAATAGCGGTCGGTTCGTTGCCTCACGACTCACGACTCAGGACAGATCAACAGATCATGGTCGGAGTCAGGATCCGTCATTTATAATTTTAGAGTGGGTTCATTCCGATCTTTTTAAAGATCCCAATCTTTGAACCGGTTCAGATCTGATCCGGGACATCTGTACCGGTAGTACCCTGCCTGCCCTTGAGGCCCAGCGCTGTCGTCATCTGTTGAGATGTGTTACCAACATTATCCTGGCCGTTCATCGATTTTTAATGTTGACGAACGACATTAATTGGGTGATTTATTTTGCTGCATGGATTTAAGGGGTGGTTAACAACACTAACACTCTCGGATTAATAACATTTTTATATAACTATTATTTTGTATGTACAAAACACTATTTACGCTTAACGCTGTAAGTATGTGACATAGAAGTGAATTACAGTTGTTTACTTTGTATTTTCTATAAAGGATATACTATATCTATATGTACATTTGTATGATGTATTGTTTCACGTATAAAGACTTAGGACTTCTTAACTGTTTTAGTTGTTCTGACTTAATGCTTAATGCCTCTTGAATTGCCCGCGCCTCCCACCCATAAGGGAGGAGGTGCGAGTTTAAGAAGATGCCCGAGCGATGCCATCTATAGACAAAGGAAACAATAACTACGTATTTTACATGTGTGTTGACGGAAGTCAGAGTTTATTTGTGAAGTCCAAAAAGACCAATACCAATACAAAATTTTGTTTCTAATTGGTTGACATTTAATAATAATAATAATTTATTCATGATAAATGCAATTTAACAACACAAGTTTTGTAACTGGTTTATATGGTAACTGATTCACAAGGCATAAAAAATTATGTACGGGAAAAAATACAAAAACAGAATCTTAAATACATTTCAAAATTATTTGAAAAACACGGAAATTATTAACGCGTATCACATACACCAACACACACACATTATAAAAGCAGCCCAGAAATAAGCTTCTTTGCAAACCCAATGCCGATATAAAATTAGAAAAATCTGTAAAAAGAAAGACACACAAACCTAAAACAAAAACTAAAACATCAATTATATTATGTAAAATAAAATTACAAAGTCAACATTACAAAGGCATAATAATAAAACATATACTGGTAAACTTTACAAAAATTAAACAGCAGAAGGCAAGACAGAACACTGTAAATTACAAGTACATAAATAAAATCCTCATAAAGTGAAACTTGCATAAAAACTTCAAACTTCTAGTTTGAATTATAGGAAGTGGAAGGTCAACAAACTTCTCTATTCAACTGTAAAAAAGACAAAACAAGGAAAAAGCAAGAATCAGCAACAAAATCAATATGAGTTTTGAAACCTAAAACTCTCACATTCGCTGGTGGTAGATTATAAAGCTGACGTGATCAAGTGTAAGTAAAACATCGTTTTGCAGTGATAGTAGTAGTGGGCGTACCCGTTAAATAAAATTCGGGACGCAGCAAGTGCGTTATGATAGTGAATTTTCATAAAAATGATCTCGCACAAAATATTTTTTTATAACTTTTTTTTCTTGTAAGATAGAAATCTAAATTTTGGTGTATAGTTTACTTTTTATATCGTAAACCTACCTAGCAAATTTGGTTATCATAGATTTTTTATTTTTTAAGATAAAATTTTTTTTTAAATGAAAACTCAAAATTTTTCCGGAAAACCTCGTCTGATTTTTCTGATTAACGAACTTATCAAAGACATTTAGAAAAGGAAAGTACATGCCAAATTTTATCAAAATCTGCCCATTATTCTTTGAGAAAAAAATTTTTTTCGAATGAAAACTCAAAATTTTCCCGGAAAACCTCGACCGATTTTCCTGGCTAACAAACTTATCAAGGCCATTTACAAAAGGAAGGTACATGCCAAATTTTATTTAAATCGGCTTATTACTTTTTGGGATAAGAATTTTTTTCGAATGAAAACTCAAAATTTTGCCGGAAAACCTCATCCGATTTTCCTGACTAACGAACTTATCCAAGCTATTTACAAAAGAAACGTACATGCCAAATTTTATCAAAATCGGCCCATTATTTTTTGAGTTATCGGTGTGATACATATATATATATATATATATATATATATATATATATATATATATATATATATATATATATATATATATATAAATATATATATAAATATATATATATAAATATATATATATATATATATAAATATATATATATATATATATATATATATATATATATATATATATATATATATATATATATATATATATATATATATATATATATATATATATATATATATATATATATATATATATAAACATATAAAATTTGAAACTGACCCCGGATATGGGTTCTAGGGGTCCTAGTTCGCGCTCATTTGCAAAAATTTTTTCAAAATTCAAAAGTCGGGATCTCCCCATTAGTGAATTTTTTCTACGAAAATTCACTAATACTGTTTATATGAAAACATAATGTTGGAGTAACCAGATACCGGCTACTCGATCTTCTGATTTTCTGAGGAACGCAATAGTTGGATAGAATATTATAGTCCGTGCTACATATATCAGATTTCGAATATCTCGTCAAATTCAGTAACAATACTTTGTACTTAACTAGCGTTTAAATTTAAATGTCTATTTTCTGTCTGAGTGATATGCATGATTCAAACGAATCCTGCTGCGTCTGTTATGTGATATTATTATACACTATATGCGCCTGTACTGTGCTACTGTCAAAATGATTGTTTTTGGAAGTCGCCAATGTGCTGACACAACTACATATGAAATGCTAAATAAAACGAAATGTTAACAATGATGTGAGTAATAATCATTGTATAGTAATATTAAAACCTACTGCTGTATTTCATCCGATTATTTGATAAATTAACATAATGAGCAACTAAATCACCCGCTGGCTTAATAATATAGACTATGTACCTGTTTTGCAATTTCATATTACTCATTAGTAGAATATGTTTTGAATAGATTATTCGCTTCTAACTACGGTCCGTGAATTTTGAATTTTTAATGTTCGATAAAAAGTTAAAATAGGATTCTTGCTTAAACTGCAATTGCCATATTCGTATTGCAAAATTATTGTTGCATATTTATTTTGGTACCTTACGATACTAACAAAGAACTAAATGAGACAGTATTGTTGCATGTATTAGAATAATATCCCGGCCACTCTTATAATATATTCACTGATGGTTATAAAACTCGCAAAGGTTATTTGTGTAGCCTTTTGCGTACATATTTCCCAGCCAGAATTAAAATAGGATCTAGATCCTTCAGCTTTCACATATACTGCAGAGATACTCGCTATGTAAAAATGTCACTTCATTTGAAATTGAAGAGGACTAGACGTTTCGTCAGTTTTGACATTTATAGAAAACCTACTCAGACCAACCACCTGATTCCAGTCAAATCCTGCCATCACATGTCTCATAAAATGGCATCAATTAGATTTCTGGTCGACAGATTGTTCAAAGTCCCACTGTCGGTGACTGACTTTATTAAAGAAATAAACCTTGTCAAACAATTCTCAGTTAACAGCAAGTACCCCGTTAGTATCGTCGACAAGATGGACAATAGGAAGAGCCGCCAGTTATTAATAGAAATGAGCTCCCGTCCACCTCTCGCCCAGCCAGAAAAGATTTCTTATCCGTCACTTATTGTGGTCCTGTGTCCAACGCCATAGTCAAAGCTTTCAAAAACGACAATGTGAAGAAGTCAGGCGTCTATCGTTTAATATAAGGTGCCCCGGATTGAACTGCTGTGTGTATCGGGAGAACCGATCATTAAGTACCAGGGAGTCAGAACACCTCAGAAGTAGAAATTAGGTCGATAATGACACGTCAGTCTTTGGTTGTGATTTAAGAGATAGTGGTCAATGCTTTTGCAAGGATACTGATGCCAAGATTTTACATCCCTCAAGTTTTGGGTTTGAATAGTTCATCCTAGAAGAGATTGGGATTTTCAAGCATGTAAGCTGCTCCACTGGCGAAGTTTTGAACTTATCCAACACAGAATAACAAACTTTCCTTTACTGTATAATCATCTACTGAAGTAATGTTGATGAACCCTATGAATTTTTTGTGGCCAAAATTATTACGGATATGAAGATGGCTGTTCTGTGGCTCCGCTTCTCCGTTCACTGGTTTATCTTTGAGATATCTGTCACTTCTGTCATTTAGCTTTTGGTTCGCTGTTTTGCCGTCGCGGGAGTGCCTCCCGTTTGTCAAGTTTTCATAAATGGCCGACTTTTCTTCCTGCCTCGTGATTAAATCGCTGTTTTATATTAATTGGGTTTGGATTGTGAATCGGTTTCTGATACATTATACGCGATGTTGTTGGACCTCTGGTGCAATAGATGAAGTTTCAGCTTGGTCAACCTCTCGTATAATTTTGACTTCAATTTTCAAGAATTGAAAAGTAAGTATGGAAGCCATTTGGTTTCTGGGTTTTAATTTGACGAATTTTTTAACCCCTTAAGAGTTATCATGGGGTTTCTGCTGAATTACGTGGCCTCCTGTTATGTTTGATCTGTTAGTTGACGCGACAGATTTTTAATTTCGTGATAGATTTTTAAACCCTGTCATTAACTTACTGTGTATTAGGCTACTCTGATACTTTGTATCCTCTTTGAATGCATATTTTTAACTCTGTTTTAGCTTTTAGGTTGTTTTACTGTAGCTCTTTTAGTTTCTTACTGTAGCTTTCTTAGCTTTAACTGTAGCTTTTTGACTTGTTTACTGTTTGACTTGAGATGTTAGCCTAGACCTTTCCTGTATTGATTTTGATACCATTGTGCTCTAACTAGCACAATTGCTTACCAGAAAACAATGTTTTCTGACATACCTTTTTTTATTATGTATTTAGATTTACCCCTGAAGACGGCTATTTAGTTGGCCTAAACGCGTAGTGAATTAATAAAAAACTTATTGTGTGGAAATATGCATTTCATTGAATACTTAGTTATTTAAAAACCTTGATCTGGATAGATGCACATATAGCAGGAAATGCGGCCATTATGTCAGATTTATAGGCTTGATCAATCCATCTAGCTGGAAAAATTATTGCTTTGCAAAAAGTTTTAAACTTGTAAACAAGATAATTACAATTGATGAATGAATCTCCGTATGGTTTAAAGATCACATATTTATCCCCAAATAGTCGATGGACTTGCTAGACAGACACTCGATTCGGGAGTCTCCGAAAATAGATTCAATGTTATCGACGTAAGGTATGACTTCTCTAGAGACATTACCTGTATCTAGTCAAAAGACTGGAAATAGTAAGTTACGACAAAAGCAAAAATAAAGTTTTTCAGATGATTACAATTATATGAATCTTCTTGTTCCTTCAAAATACAAGACAATGGCACGGAAATTTATTATTTTTCACTCAAACGTGCGGCAATGTATTTTCCAATAGAATTTGTGCCCTATATGTCTATAAAAGACATTGCAAGGTGCTAGGTTTCATTTTATGTTAACCAGGGTTTAAATATACTAACATATGGTGTTCGAAAAAGTCATTAATCTTGACGCCGAGTTTTTCAAGATTATTTATATGAATGCACTACTATAGAAGCAATGTTTTACAATACCGAAACTGTAACATATACTGCTAGGCTTCCCTTTGTGGTGTATTTGATACACTGTATATTACTCAACTCCTTTTGAATCTAATTATTTGTCAGTTTTAGTACATTGAACATTTGTAAACTGCTTAATGAGTCGTATAGGCCTTTGGCCTTTCAAAGCTGCGATCCAATGTGATTTTGGGCATGACCGTTTTTGGTCAAAAAGTTCAAACTTTTTATGGAGCCTACTATATTTTGGGAGATATTTTACTTATTTCCTGGGGTGTTAAGGTCACTTCTCCAAAGTATTTGAGCCTTTTGCAGAACTGTGCCATGCGGTCACATAGAAAATGTTATATGGTTTCTGCTGCTTTAATGCAGTATCTGCAGTTTCCACTGCCAGCGTTACTCATCTTAATAAGGTGATACCTTACTAGGAAGTGTTCTGAAGAAAGTCCCGTGATTATTCTGTTTAATGTTCCTGTTCAATTTAAGAAACAGTTTAGACTTCTCTGTTGATATGGTGATAAAACCTCTTGCTTGACTTAAGCCTGGCGTTTTCCTCCAGTGTGACAACATTTGGTTTCTCTCTCAAGTATCAAGTTCATTTCTTACATGACTTTTTACTAAGACACGATAGGGCTCTGGACTAGAGAATGGTGTTGTTGCTGCCCTTTTTACAACACTATCTGCTTCTTCATTCCGATCAATGCCTTGATGTCCTGGTAACGTCAAGTTACTTTGTTGTTCGTAGCCAGTTGCTTTAAGTTTTTTTTTGCAGTTCCAGGTCAGGTCAGGTCAGGTCATAAATGTTTAATAAGTTATTGTAAAAAAATGTTTACGGATTTCCTTTAAAAAATAGTCTGCAAATTTTTATGCATTTTTTTTGTGTTGTTGAAAAGGCTTTTGTGAAAAATTATATTTTGGTAGGGGGGTAAACAACTTGAAATGGTTCGTTGGCCAGGAGAAGCGGACCGGTTTTTTAATTTATTTAATTTATTTTTAATAGCGAATTTTCTTCAACAAAATGTTCTTTCAATAGCGAATTTTCCTATACATTAATATAATGACATTTCGTTGAAGAAACATTTCTTGCGAATTTCTGTATGAAAAATTATTCAATTGATGGAACATTTTTTAAACGAAATTCGTCGAAAGTAACATTTTAATGGATTCAGTTTTTGCAGAATTTTTTTGTGCTTCCGTAGAAATCATATATGGTAAATTTTTTTTTGTAAAATTTTGATAATTAATGATAAATGTATAATAAGTTAGTATAAAAAAATGTTTTCGAATTTTCCTGAAAAAAAATTTTTTTCATGGAATTTTTTTCTAGTTTCGTAGTAAATGTTTTTGTGAAAAATAATATTTAGGTAGGTGGGTAAATAACTGGAAGAGGTTCGTTGGCCAGACAAATCGGACCAGTTTTTTCGAAAACAATTTAGATTAGTTTTCAGAAAAATGTTGTACTTTTTCAAACAATAAAGCTATTTTAATAAAATATGGTACGTTGTTTATACTATATGGCTGCTTTCATTAATTAAAGAAAGGCATATTGCCTCTTAAAAACATTTTTGTGAAAATTCACTACCATAGCGCACTTACTGCGTCCATACTTTTTTTCAGTTGTAGTAGTTGTGATAACAAGGCTTTTAGTAGTTTTAGGGCATGGTCTCATCAGCACTTATATGCGAGTTTCATGTTTTAGAATATCGTAGTAATTAGAAACTTTTTTAATACACTTATATTATATATATATACAGTGCCCCATAATTAATTAAACATTAGCTAAGGGGTGATAGCTGGCACAAAAAGAAGGCGATTGAACATGCCTTAGTAATTTTAATAATTTTTCTTAAAACTATTTTTTAAGTATTTTGAAAGTCGTTCAACATATTACTATGAAATGTGGCATGGTATTATAAGGCATCATGTGTAATACGATGACGGTATCAATTTCACAACTGCCGCTATGTAGCGCCACCGACAGCAACACTGGTTCATTTTCATGTTCATGATTTTTTGTCCACCCTATATGCATATTTTCAAACAAAAATAAAAGAAGGCCATCTCGTTTCTCATAAAAAAGGTGTACTTCTGTGAATTCGAAAAACTTGACTCTTTTCCAAATAAACGTACTTTTACAATGAAATTAAATTAACGATTATGCGCAAACTTTATGTATTGTCGAGGGCTTCAGTCTTAGTGCAAATTTTGTGTATCTGTTGTAGATACTTTTAAACAGAATAATTTTGTACTTTATCGAAAGAGACATTTTTATTAAGAATTCAAGAAAGCCATTAAATAAAATAACATCTATAAAACTATTAATTAAAAAGAAATAGTTAACAAAATGGATATCGGAAATATTGTTACAAATTGCATTAATCTACCTAATTAAATTGAGTTAAAATTAAAATTTAACTTTAGAAGCAAAACAACAACAAATCAGAGTAAGTGCTGAAAGTGTTCACCATTTACGGCAATGCATTTTCTCACTCGTTTATTAAAATTATCTCTTACTTTAAAAAATGAATTTCGTTGAGCTCTGATATCATGTACGATCCTGTAAGATCTTTTGCCATAATTGCTGGCGGCTATTTATTTCATCTTTGTAGACCAGTGACTTTAAATAACCCCAAAAGTAAAAATATGGCAGAATTAAATCGGGACTACGCGCTGGCCATGGGCGCACACTACCTCTACCAATTCACCTTTGAGGGTAAATTTCATCTAAATAATTTCGCACATCTCGGATGTAATGTGCTTGAGCACCATCATGCATGAACCAAGAGTCACTCCTCAAAGTCAAAGGCACATCTTCTAAAACGGTCGGTAAATTATCTCTCAAAAACAAGAAGTATGTTGCTCTGTTAAGTCTAGGTGACAGTTAAAATGGTACCATAATACAATTTACAAGAATTCCACACCAAACGTTTATTGAAAATGATGTTCGCAGATATCAAGAGGATTTTCAATCACATAGGTATGGCTATTACGCAAATTGAACATATCTCTTCTGGCGAATGGGGCTTTATCAGTAAATAAAATTTTGTTGTAGAACATATTGGATCATCTAAATAGCGTTTTCTCATAAACTGGCAACATTGAAGTCTTCTTGGTAAATCCTGCGATAAAAGCTGCTGAACTCGAGTGAAATGATACGGATGCAGCGTTTCTTTGGGTATGATTCTGAACACCGAAGATTTGCTATGCCCGGTACTGCACTTACACGACTCGTGCTGGTTTCCGCGAGTTAACACATGGCTTCTCACGATATGTCACGTAGATGGTATCAAGTTACATTTGCATGCAGCAGTTCCCATAAGCAGATTCTACGAATTATGCCGACCGTTGCAGATAGTGCCAGCAGTGCGAAATCAGAGGAAGCTAGATCTGCATGTTCTCGTGAGAACCTGCAACGAACACTTATCCAATTATTATATAAAGCCACTGTTTTGTGTAATATTTGTTCAGTATTAATTTAGGCAGTAACTATGCTAGTTTGTTGTTAAATAGTTTAAGTAGTGAACACAACCTAAGTACAAGTGTTGTTAATTGGCGCAGTCGGTGACGGATCTCCCAGCAACCTAAGGCATCAAAAGAATATTGGTTCCTTGGTTTTTTAAGAAGAACAAATGGTCATCTGGTTCCTACTATTACTGTAAGTTGCTCTCCCATATTTTCTCTGTTCCTTTGTCTTATGTATGTGAATATATGTCGGATATTGATGAATTAATAAGCAGACTTAATCAGTTTAATTTTGAAAATAACTTAGAAGTCATTCCTGAAGAAAATAATTTAGATATTAATATTGTTGAACAGGAAGTTCAGAATAATTTTACTCGTAATAGTATAAGTCTTGTAAAACAAATTCATAGTAACTTAATTAATACCACAGAATTTAGCATAAACATGGCCCAAGCTAACAATATGGCAAACAACTTTAGTGAATTCTATTTAAAGATGATACCTGAGTTCAATGGGGAACCGGCAAATGTTGGTAACTTTCTTAAGGCATGCGATCTCATTATGAACACATTTTATAACGCTGAAGATGAAAGATTATATTTAAATCATTTTTTAGTTAATTTTATACAGTCAAAACTAACCAGTCAAGCTAGACTTATAATTAGCACAAAAATTATTAATAATTGGCAAGACCTAAGACAAGCTATAGTGCAAAACTTCACGGACCAACGAGACGACACTAGTCTTTTGAGCGAACTTTTAACACTCAAGCAGAAACATAATGAGGATGCTTTAACATTTAGTAATAGGTGTAGATATATTGAACAACTTCTGGTCTCTAATTTAATTTGTAATGAAGACAATCAACAAATATTAGAAGTGAAAAGAGCAATTTACGCTCAGCAAACATTAAAAGCGTTCCTCGGGGGACTTAGAAACCCTCTAGGAATGGTAGTAAGATCCACTGCACCTGCATCTATTGAAGATGCTCTTAAGTTTATAGTTCTGGAAGAAAATTACGAGTATAGAGATAGGACATTTCTTAAATCAGGCAATTATACATCGCCAAATAATAAAACCCCCAATCCACAAACCAGGTCTTTTAACAATCGTTTTACTCCCCAAAACTTTCCAGTTATGCAATTTCAGAAACCATTTAGAAATAATCCCCAATATCAGAGCCAAAGTAATCAAACTTCACAATTTAGGAATACTTCCCAATATCAAAGCCAAAATAATCAGAATTCACAATTTTCTAGACCGCCCTCTTTTAAACCAGAAAACCCACGAGAACATTTCCAAAACAGATATCCTGAACCCATGGATACTTCGAGTGGCAACACAAGGTTTACAAGACATTCCAATAATTTTTCAACACAGTCAAGAAGAAATAACTTCCCTGCTAATCAGCAAAGATCCACAGTTCCAGGAACAAGGTTTAATTCTGACGAACTATTTACTCATGAGATTGATACACCTTCCGAACTTAACGATCGTGAAAATCAAAATTTTCCTACACCGGGCACATCAACCGAAAATCCTTAATAGAAATAAACAATCTCTATTTATGTCAACTTCCTTATGTTGAAATCCCCGAACTGCCTGGAAAATTGCTCATAGATTCGGGAAGCAGTAAAAGTCTTTTGAAACCAGATATTGTTCAAGAAAAATATAAAAATAAAATCTTTCAAAAATCATTTCACATTAAATCAGCTCATGGATTCTCCGTGCACAAATACAGGGCAAATATTTTACTGAATTCAATTACTAATCGTCCACACGAATTTTGTTTATTTAATTTTAATGATAACTACACGGGTTTGATAGGAGCCGATTTTCTCCTTGCAAGTAAGGCTAGGCTAGATTTTAATAATAGGAAATTATACTTAGGTAGGTTAGAAATTGATATACATTTTCCTTATGAATATACTCTTGAGCCAAATACGGAAACTAAAATCAATGTTCCTGTCAATAAGTCCAATGGATATGGACTTGTTAACCAAATGTTAATTAATAATTTATTTATACCTGACTGTTTAGTTAAATTGTCAGATAGTGAGGCTAGTGTTAAAATAATAAACCCAACTTCTACACAAATTAATGTCAGATTTACTAAACCTTTAGAGACCATTGAATTAAATAATAATGCAATATATAGCAATTACAATCATAAATATAATAATAGTGTTAAGAAAAATTACGATGATAACTGGGCCTTAAAAGAAATACGCATGGATCACTTAAATGAAGAAGAACGTGAACAGTTAATATATTTATGCAAACGTTATTCAGATATATTTTATAAAGAGGACGAAAAGTTAACTTCCACACACGTTGTAAAACATAGGATTAGGACGACTGACGATATACCTGTCCATTCGAAATTATATCGTTATCCACAGGTGCATAAAGAAGAGGTACAAAAACAGATGGATAAAATGTTACAGCAAAACATTATTAGGCATTCACATTCACCGTGGTGTTCACCAATTTGGGTCGTCCCAAAGAAAGCAGATGCCAGTGGGAAACAAAAGTGGAGAATCGTTGTAGACTACAGAAAGCTCAACGATAAATCCATACCAGATCGCTACCCCATACCTAAAATAGAAGAAATATTGGATAAAATTGGTAGATCTCACTATTTCACTACAATTGATTTGGCATCAGGTTTTCATCAGATAGAGATACATCCGGACGACATTGAAAAGACGGCATTCTCAACAGATCTAGGTCATTATAAGTATCTAAGGATGCCATTCGGCCTTAATAATGCTCCAGCCTCGTTTCAGCGTCTAATGAATAATGTTCTACACGGATTGATTGGGAAAACTTGCCTTGTCTACATGGATGACGTGATTATGTTCTCGACGTCTTTACATGAGCATCTAGACAAGCTTACACAAGTATTCGAGAGGTTCAGGAACTTTCAGCTAAAGATACAACTGGACAAAACCGAATTTTTAAAGAAGGAGGCTGAATTTCTGGGACATGTGGTCAGCCCAGAAGGAATTAAACCTAACCCACGAAAACTCGAAGCCATAGAGAAATTTCCGATTCCTAAAACACAAAAGGAAATCAAATCGTTTTTGGGGTTAATAGGATACTACCGAAAATTTATAAAGAATTTTGCGAATGTCACAAAACCTTTAACAAAATGTCTAAAGAAAAATTCAAAAATTGATATTAACAACGAAGATTATAAAGAGGCATTTGAAACATGTAAACATATTTTAATGAACAGTCCAATATTACAGCCACCAGATTTTACAAAGAAATTTATATTAACTACGGATGCTTCCAACGTCGCACTTGGAGCTGTCTTAAGTCAAGGCGAACCGAATTCAGACCTGCCTGTAGCTTATGCAAGCCGAACTCTGAACGAGACAGAAAGCAGGTATAGTACAATCGAAAAGGAGTTACTTGCAATAGTCTGGGCTGTAAATTACTTTAGACCCTACCTTTACGGCAAAAGATTTACCATAATGACTGATCACAAACCACTGAAATGGCTATTTTCATTAAAGGAGCCCAATTCGAAGCTAGTAAGATGGCGTTTAAAGCTTGAAGAATATGAGTATGATATAGAATACAAAAAAAGGAAAAACAAATAACGCCGACGCTTTATCACGTGTAGAAATTAATCCTCTGGATGTTGATAATCAGTCAGTAATTAATAATGTAGATGAAACAGAATGGCAGAGAGATAATGAAAACACTGATGAGGAAATCGAAGAACTAGATACAGTTAATTCTAACCAGGAATCATACGCCGCACCAGGCATTCCTATTTTGGAAGAGGAAATTATCAATAATAAATCCAATCAAATATTCTTTAGTTGCTCAGAGGAACCCGAAATTCTACACGTCAGAAAAGGCAAGAGAAATTTTATTCATGCTAAATTTAATTTAGAAGATCCAGACAAGATAGCGGAATTTTGTAAAGCAGCACTGTTTGCCTCAAAAGAAATACTATTGCCTATTTATTAATGAGAGACATTATGAATTAGTTAGTTCGGCTATCAATCAACACTTTAATAATGCGCATGCGCCGCAATTTTATAGATGTGATAAGGTTTTGGAAGAAATTAACAGTGAGGATGAATTAAAGGATCTTATAATAGCATATCATCAAGGTAAAACTAACCATAGGGGTCCGGATGAAACTTATTTAAGGATGAAACAGAAATATTATTATCCTAGTTTAAAACAAAAAATTTTAGAACTCATTTTAGACTGTGAGACATGTAAGCAAGCAAAATACAATAGACACCCCATTAAAATACCTTTAGAACACACTCCAACTCCTTCGAAACCTCTAGAATTAATTCACATAGATACATTTCAAATCGAATCATCTCAGTTCTTTACAATTCTTGATCCTTTCAGTAAATTCGGTCAGGCCTTTCCGATTAAAAGCAAGAATGCTATCGAAATTTCCAGGGTATTAATAAGATATTTTTCACAATATGGTACAGTAAGAGGCGTCGTTTCCGACTCTGGTACGGAATTCTCAAATGACACTGTCAAAGAGCTCCTAAAGTCATATCAAATTGAACTGCACATAACCACACCTCATAATCCCAACTCTAACAGCCCAGTAGAGAGATTCCACAGCACACTGATTGAACACTATAGAATTTTCAAAATAAAATACCCAAATCTAAAACCTCCTGACTTGATACCCTACTGCATCCTAGCTTACAATTCAAGCATTCACTCTCAAACTCTCAAACCACCTTTTGAGTTAATATTCGGATACATCCCAGAAATCTTCAACTTTGACCCCGAAGTTACACTCACCCAAGAATATAACCAAAAACACAAACATTTTATGAAAATAGTTTATGATATCGTATTAGATCGGATAGAAAAATCTAAAGAAAAAATGCTTCTCAGAACTAACGTCGAAGTTAATCAGCCATTTAAAGAGGGCCAAACAGTATATAAAAAGATACCCCCTGGATTTCACAAGAAGCACAAAAACCCCTATACAGGCCCATACACGATAATATCCCTCTTAGAACATAATAAAGCTTTACTCATAAATCACAAGAATGACGAGCAATGTGTAACTCATTTAAGAAATCTTCGCCTTTCAGGTGGGCATGCGGAGGGCAGCCACAACTAGAAGATTTAAAGAACAACCCTGGGTTTTTACCTCGCAAGTTAGGTAGAAGCTATTGCCAAAATGACGTATGGCGCCTTATACATGTATATAATATGGAACCCTTATTTACTGACTACAGTAAACTTAAATACAAATATTATCTTATAGCCAATACTTTAAGTGATAATTTTAGATCTGAATACCATAATTTTATAATCGCCCTTAATTATACTGTAGATAACATAGATGAAACTTTCCTTAGAATTTTCCCTGATAAGTATAGATTTAAGAGAGGTTTACTCAACCCTTTGGGTACAGTTTTTAAATCAATCACTGGCAATCTAGATGCTGATGATGGCGAAAGAATCAACAAAGCCCTTCAGTTATTAGCTGATGATCAAAATAGAATGCATGAGCTATTTTACGAACAAACATCTGTTATGATAAATGCAATAAATGAATTTAATCAAACAGTAAATACTTTAACTCATAATCAAAAAGAAATTGTCAAAAGAATGTTGGCACTTCAAAACATTACTAAAGATTTAGCTACTAATATCATGCCTGTTCTCCAGCGAGCACATATTCTAGAACTGTTGACTGAAATCGCTAACCTATTTAATGTCATAGAATCGATAATATTAACAACTGAAAATGCTATAACGTTCTCTAAATTAAATACTTTTCACACTTCTATCATCAAACCAAAATTCATTATTAAAGAGCTTCCTGTAATAGAAAAATACATTTCACAATCTAGATTAGTAAGCAAGAATGACATCTTTGTATGAAAAATTATTTAAAATCAAGTCTATCCAAACTGGATATAAAATTATATTCCAAATCGATATTCCACTAATAGACAAATCTGACTATATTTACTACCAACTGTACTCCCTGCCTATACAAACCAATCCTAACAGCTTCTCAATGATAATACCTCGATCCAAGTACCTTATCCTAAATGAGCAACAATACGCCTTCAGAAACAACCCCTGCCAGGAGCTTACGAACGAGATCTATGTCTGTACAGAAGATACAATAGCAGATGTCAGCGAAGATCCTCCCTGTGAAGTTGGGCTAATTAATTTCCAAAAGCCTATCAATAATTGCGAACCAGAGACTATAAAAATTACCAAGACTATCGTTTCCAAATATGGCAACACACAGTTTATGGTGGTGGCTCCAAAGGAAACCAAGATGTCAATCAAATGCTCGGGAGAAGAAAACACACAAATTATACAAGGCACGTATAGGGTGACACTCAAACCAAGATGTCAATTGTCGCTTGGTGGTAAACGATACAGTACAGTGCAGAGCTCAGTTGAGATACAACAATTGTTCTCCTTACCAAAGTTGGAAGAAGATCCAGAAAGCAAAATGAACATAGAAGAATTGCCAGCAATGGAACTGGAAAACGTCCCTTTGCACGACGTAAGCAACATCAGGGCTCAGCTGCAGTCTATAAAAAGTAGAATTCCCAACAAAATTAGACTCCCGTTGTACCACACAAGTGTTTGGACGATCCTACTCTACATCATACTAATCCTTCTAGCAACAATATTTATTACAGTTTTTCTCAAAAGAAGATGTGCCCAGCAGAATGAAAGAAGCAAAGCAGAAGCGGAAAATCCCTTAAGAATTCCGAAACCCAAGGGTTCCGTCCTCTAATGGGGGGAGGAGTTAACACATGGCTTCTCACGATATGTCACGTAGATGGTATCAAGTTACATTTGCATGCAGCAGTTCCCATAAGCAGATTCTACGAATTATGCCGACCGTTGCAGATAGTGCCAGCAGTGCGAAATCAGAGGAAGCTAGATCTGCATGTTCTCGTGAGAACCTGCAACGAACACTTATCCGATTATTATATAAAGCCACTGTTTTGTGTAATATTTGTTCAGTATTAATTTAGGTAGTAACTATGCTAGTTTGTTGTTAAATAGTTTAAGTAGTTTAATAAATTTTTTAAAAAAGCAACCTAAGTACAACTGTTGTTAATTCGCGTCTTCTACAATACGAACTATAATTTCGTCTTCCATATCAGCATCAATTACACTCTTCCTGCATTTCTGTTTTTGGGATGAAATGAGCCACTTTCACCTTATTTATCGTACAGTGCCTTAAAAGTTTTATGGCTTGGTTGCCTTCTATTAGGATAAAGCTCAAAATAGCACTATGCTGCTCTGCGCGAACAAAAATTTTCCTGGGCATAAATACACACCATATCTCGCATCAGTAAACTTGAAAATTCATTTTGACGTGGCATTTTATCGAAAATAACAAGAATAAAGTGACAATTAAAGATACTTGTTTAATGTCAGTCGATTTCGACAAGTTATGGTAAACATGTTCCTAGTTGCTACCACAACATAGGTACTTAGCAACAAAGTAAAGAAAGCTTTTTGGTTTTCATTGACAAAGTACGTTTATTTTGAGAACGGTCAACTTTTTCAACTTCAAAGAAGTATACCTTTTTTGTGTGAACTAAGTGGGCTTTCTTTATTTTTGTTCGAAAATATGCATACAGGCTGGACAAAAATTATGATAATGTTAATACCAGTGTTTCTGTCGGTGGCGCCATCTAGCTGCAGTGGTGAAGTTGATACAGTCATCGTATTACGGATGATGCCTAATAATACCATGCCACATCTCTTAATACTATGTGAACCACTTTCAAGACATTTGAAAAAATAATTTTAAGAACAACTATTTTAACACCGTGTAAAACGAAAATGAGTAACATTTTACTAAGGCATGTTGAGCCCAATCGCTTTATTTTTGTGCCAGCTATCACCTCTTAGCTAATGTCCAATTAATTATGGCGCATCTATACATATACACACACATGTATATATATATATATATATATATATATATATATATATATATATATATATATATATATATATATATATATATATATATATATATATATATATATATATATATATATATATATATTTCCTTATGTTAGTTCAATGCGATAAACTGCGAGCTGTTCTGCGGTTTTTAAAGAAATATTTGGATGCCCATTGATAACTGCCCTAATTCATTTTTGCCTGGAATAGGGGTCAAAATATCTTGTAGCTTTTGTACCGGTGTCAATTTAAAAAAAACGGACCCTTGAAAAGCCAAAAATTTTGCAATAGGGGCTCCTTTTTAAGGTTATAGAATTACTAGATGATTCGTATTGCAAATTTCGGGACTGATGACTTTAGGTTCATAATGCAGGTTGTAATGTAATGTAAGTTGTGCGAGGAACGCGAAATATTTTATTTGCAGCTACAATGGGGGGACCTGCTTTTGCTTATTTGAAGGCCTCTGCCATATTTTCGCGGGTGTATTCCTGAAACTGTTTTTATTCATGCTGTTTAAATCCATATAAGTACAATTTGAAGAACCTAATTCATCACAATATAGTTTTTATACCTGACGATTAATTCCCTAATATAGTAGGCTTCATCAGAGGGGTCAGTAAACATCCCTTTGATGACGTTTACTTTGTTAACGAAACGATCGTCAGGTCTAAAAACCGTATTGTGGTGAATTCTGTTCTCCCAACTGTACTTCTCAGTACTCATCACAGGTTCCAATCTTCACTTACTGTTTGAATCCGCAAACAAGGAAAGAATGTTGAAGAACACATAGTTGCCATTGTCAATTATCTCTAAATGGACATCTTGTCGTACACCAGATATTATTTTTATATGGAACTGTTATTTATAATAAGGACGAGCATTTCGGTGATTGTTTAGTACCGATTAAAATCACGTAAAAGCAAACTTGAACCCAGAGATACATCCTGTCTATTTATGGTGCAAATGTAGAATTTGAGATCCTATAATGGACACATAAACTAAAATATTTCAAACAAAAGCAGCAACTTCAATTTGCATATAAAAGCTGAAGTAGTACCTTATACAATACCACAAACTATCAAGCCTTTCAAAAAAAAAGATTGCTGTTATTTGATCACATGAGAAAATACGCCCAATAATAAGACTTGCTTTAAAAATCGTCGTTAAATGGGTGGAAAATAATCGTCGATGTCACATCAGCCGCACAATTTCTGGTATTAATCTCAACAAAAAATATGAAACCAAAGTTCAAACGAACATTTTTTATATTTACAAAAATCCTTCACTCCTTCTCTGGCTTCACTGTTGGTTTTCGTTTTTGTAAATGGAGGACGTAGCCAGCACGTTAGCTAACTGGAGCAAGTGTCCTTTCTTGACTCTAGATGTTCTTGGAAGTTCTTCAACGTTTCTGTAGCCGATTTCGCTGCATGACATCTAGCATTCAGAAAGGCCACTTGCTCTAGCTAGCTCACGTGCTGTCTACGTCTTTCGTTTACACAAACGAAAACCAACATTGAAGCCAGAGAAGTAGTCTCCAAGTCTGTATGTAGTATGGACTAGTTTCACCAAGTAAGGGCAAGAATAATCAACAAAAATTTCTTCTATCAATCAGAATCTTAATACAATGCACTATTGTGTTAATTCCTGGTCCCAAGTCCTAAACTGCTGCCACTTGCATAGAGCTTTTTGGATGACTTTATTTTATTTTCACAAAATTTTTACTACTAGATGTTAAAACTTAGCCTTATCTATTTTACATAGTGCAAATTTAAACGTGCTACAAAGTAAATGTGTTTTTTTTTGTCAACGAGATTGTTAGGCTTTTACTAAGAACGGTGCCCTCTCACATGCCTAGTGTTTTCACGTACCAAAGTTTAACCGCCTACCAACTTAAAATGCCATCTTTTAGCTAAGAGGTGTAAGCCAATTGTTATTAATTAAGGAAATGAACACCATAGTAGAATTGTCACCCTACGAAAACCTTTAATTCATGTATAATCGAAAATTGTTTTGTAGCTTAGACATTATTTTTATGATTTTATTAATTCCAGGATTCGGTTGATAAAGTGAAAAGCTTCCGAAGTATCGACTACAATAATATAGAATATATATCTTGCTTAGACCGTAACTATATAAGGCTAGCAAGATGTAATAATTTAGTTTAGAGGGTGATGGAGTGGGTTTGCTAAGAGTAATTTAGTCTTTATTGGGTGTAAACGGCAGTTTAATTCGACATCTGTGCGCGGCACGGCCCTTAACGCGCTACATTCGTCGCTACGCTGTTGCTCATGTTTGTGGCGAAACAAAAAAAGCCTGGACGCAGCAAGTGCGTTATGGTAGTGAATTTTCATAGAAATAATCTGGCACAAAATATTTTATAACTTTTTTTTCTTGTAATATAGAAATCTAAATTTTAGTGTATAGTTTACTTTTTATATCGTAAACCTACCTACCAAATTTGGTTATCATAGATTTTTTATTTTTTAAGATAAAAATTTTTTTCAAATGAAAACTCAAAATTTTCCCGGAAAACCTCGTCCGATTTTTTTAATTAACGAACTTGTCAAAGCCATTTACAAAGGGAAGGTATGTGCCAAATTTTATCAAAATCGGCCTATTATTCTTTGAGATAAAATTTTTTTTCGAATGAAAACTCAAAATTTTCCCGGAAAACCTCGTACGATTTTCCTGACTAACAAACTTGTCAAAGATATTTACAAAAGAAAGGTACGTGCCAAATTTTATTAAAATCGGCTAATCACTTTTTGAGATAAGAATTTTTTTCGAATGAAAACTCAAAATTTTCCCGGAAAACCTCCTCCGATTTTCCTGACTAACGAACTTATCCAAGCTATTTACAAAAGAAAAGTACATGCCAAATTTTATCAAAATCGGCCTATTATTTTTTGAGTTATCGGTGTGATACATATATATATATATATATATATATATATATATATATATATATATATATATATATATATATATATATATATATATATATATATATATATATATATATATATATATATATATATATATATATATATATATATATATATATATATATAAACATATAAAAATTGAAACTGACCCCGGATATGGGTTCTAGGGGTCCTAGATCGCGCTCATTTGAAGAAATTTTTTCAAAATTCAAAAGTCGAGATCTCCTCATTAGTGAATTTTTTCTAAGAAAATTCACTAATACTAACAATAAAGATATTGACTACTGTTCGTTTCACAAATTTTCTCTTGAGTAACTTAATTTAATTGTTTTAATTTCAGGATTTGGTTCTGTAGTAAACGTGATATGTTGCTATGTTATCTAATCTTTTGAGCTAGTTTTTAAACTATCATTAATTTTGTAAAGCCTAGGTAGGTAACAAAACAAATGTTTTAGTGAATATGAGGAGATCTCGACTTGTGAATTGTGAACAAATTTCTTCAAATGAGCGCGAACTAGGCCCCCTAGAACACATATCCGGGGTCATTGTCAACTTTTATATGTTTATATAGACACACACATCTATATATATATATATATATATATATATATATATATATATATATATATTTATATATATATATATATATATATATATATATATATATATATGTATGTATATATACCGGGTTGGGAAAAATTCCGGCAACGCTGTTTTTTTCGAGACAAATGAAGGTATCATTATGAAATTTTAGGATGATAATTTGGCGTAGGCTTTGCATTTTTTAGAGGACACATCACATTTATATGACTTTAGCGTTTAGTGTACCGCCGCCATCTTGTTTTTTTTTAAGATGGCAGCATAGGTCGAGTGATATATCAAAAGAAAGATTATCTCTTCCATTTTTCAAACATACTAGTGACCTATCACATTACTAAAGTGATTAGCATGAAATAAATTAACATAGAAAATATAATTGCAGAACACATACATACAAGATGCATACAAAAACATTTTTTGTAAAAACGAACAAACTAATCGATTTTTAATTACAACAAGTGTTGGCCATTCGTTTCTTGGTAATAATACAGTCTGTCTTGGAAGGCAGGAATTGAACTGTTGACAATTTCTGGAGGACTCGCCTGCATTTCAAGTCAAATTGAAGTTTTCAAATGATGTAAATTACTTACAGCCTGTTAAGGTACACTGTAAAAAATCAAGTGGAGTAAAATCAGCTGATCGTGCTAACCATTCAATCACACCCCTCCGACCAATCCATCTCTGAGGAAAAATTTCATTCAAATACTGCCTAACGCCGCTGTGATAGTGTGCTGGTGCAGCATCTTGTTGAAAGTAGTTTTCCATATTTCGAAATAGATTGTTTATTTCAGGTATGATTTGCAGTTGGAGGAGATCGAGATATTTTGCACCGGTTAGCGTACCTTCAATAAAAAAAAGTTCCTATCAAATGAATTCTTGCCAAACCAGCCCACACATTAGCTTTTTGTGGACATTGTGTATGATCTTACTCCATCCAGTGTGGATTAGAATCTGACCAGTACCGGGAATTAACAGTACGATTTAAACAGAATGTGGCTTCGTCACTGAATATAACACAGAAAATTTGTTTTCTTCATTACTTTTTTCTGTAACCTTTTCACAGAATTCTAATCATCTATAGAAATCACCTTCATTTAATTCTTGGTGAATTTGAAGTTTGTAAGGGTGATAGTTATTGTTATGCAAAATTCTTCGTACCGACTTTCTGCTAATGTCATGATTTGTTGACAATTCTGATGTAAATGTTCTGGGATTCTCCTGCACAGCTAGAAAAACATTAAAAAATTTTTTCATTAATGGTCGCTGTCTTCGGTCGGTTTTATTAAATTCATTCATTATTCTCATCACCGTCGATTTGCTTATAGGAAGGAGCTGGGGATTTAGATCGTTGAAAAGATGACTTGCTTCTTCATTGGAACGTTTTCGGTCACCATATCCGACCATCATCAGTATCTGAATGCGTTATGTTTCTGATACGTTTGTCATTATTAGTTGTAATTCAATTCTAGAAACTGTACCTATGTGTATCAATAACAAATACAACCGAATTTAATCCTCTGGCACTTTTTACTAAATCAACACTATTTTTTTCACATTTCACGAGTGCCCACTACTGGTTTTTTTGTTTTGAAGCAACAGGTACCAGGTCTGAACAAGTAATAATGCAAATTAAAGTAAAATTTAAAAACTGAAATTTTCTAGGGTTTTTTCTTGATAATGTGATACGTCACTAGCATTTTTTAAAAGATGAAGAAATAAGTCTGCTGATATATTACTCGACCTATGCTGCCATTTAAAACAATTTAAGATGGCGGTGGTACACTAAACGCGGACGTCATATGGATGTGATGTGTCCTCTAAAAAATGCAAAGCCTACGCAAAATTATCATCCTAAAATTTCATAATGATACCTTCCTTTATTTCGAAGAGAAGACGGCTTTTTCCAACCCTATATATATACGTACACACACACACACACACACACACACACACACACACACACACACACACACACACATATATATATATATATATATATATATATATATATATATATATATATATATATATATATATATATATATATATATATATGTTTGTGTGTGTGTGTGTGAGTGTGGATCACACCGATAACTCAAAAACTAAAGGGCAACATTTGGTAATTAGCTTCTTTTTGCAAGTGGCTTGGATAAATTCGTTAGCCAGGAAAATCTAACTAGTTTTTCTGGGAAAATGTTTGGTTTTCTTCTGTAAAAAATTTATATCTCCGGAAATAACAAAGCTATGGCAACCAAATTAAGTGTAAGCAGGTTTACATTGTAAAAGCCAAACTATACACCAAAATTTAGATCTCTAGCTTAAAAGAAAAAAAGTTATAGGCATTTAATCAAGAAAAATTTTATTACCACTAAAAGTCTGAGAAGACGCAGTGTTAAACAGAATCTATTAAATAGTACAGAAAACGTTTATTTTTTCAGGGCGCAAAAAGTTCAAGAAGTAGGAGAAAAATTACTTTGAAAAATTTTAACCCTATGAAAGCCAAACTACACACCAAAACTTAGATATCTACGTTGAAAGCAAAAAACTTATAGGCATTTAATGAAGCAAAATTTTAGTGTTACTAAAAGTCAGAGAAAACGCAATACCAAAATATTGGATGTAGTAAACAAAATCTTTTAAATATTGCACACAAAGTTTATTTTTTCATGATGAAACAAGTAAAGAAGTACGAGAAAGATTACTTGAAAAATTTGATAATTTTTTTCCTGGAAATATCAATGGAGATTTGATACGTGAAAATCAGTACAATTGCGGTTTCTGAATGGAACTATTGCATAAAATGTATATTATAATGTTCTAGATTTATGCTACACTCCCATTTGTTAAAATAAAAATGCATGTAAAGACCTTACGTACTACAAATAAATAACTGAAGACCATTATGGGTTATCTACCTTTTGTTTCACTTTCCTTTCCAAACCTTACGGTGGTAGAAGGGTTAAATGGCTGGCGCATGATCGAAGGGACGCGGATTCAAATCTCACCGTTGACTGAATTCCTCTTTCAACTTTTGTTTTAACTTTTTTGTCTTTGATTCAATTTTAACGTTATCTAGTCAGAGTGTATAATTCCAATATTTTTAGAGACTTTTTGTTGGAAAAATCACTAATAAAAGATAAGCACTTTTCAGACTTTTATTTCAAGTTTTATAGCAGCTGTTGTTGCCCTTAGTTGGTAAAACTGTTCCACATTTAGCATAGACGTAGAAATTTGTGACATCAGAAGAACTTGTTTTCTTCTCTACAACCGAATTCAATTTTGACACCATCGACAGGCAATAGAATTTTCTCTGTGAAGCTACAGAATAAGTGTCTACTTCTGTATTTACCTCAGATTTTGAACATTTTTAAATTTATTTAATTTACTTCTATCAGCGAATTCGCTTGTACAAAATGTTCTTTTAATAGCGAATTTTCTGATAAATGAATGTAATGAATTTTCTTTGAAAAAACATTTGTTGCGAACTTTTGTATGAAAAATTATTCAATTGATAAAATATTTTTTAAACGAAACTCGTCAAAAGAATGTTTATATAAATTTTCGTTCAGGCAAATTATTTTGATTTTAATTTTAATTACAGATTAGGTATATATTGTGAATTTTATGTTTTCTTTTAACAAAATTTTGTGTTAAAATATTTAGCCAGTTTTCGCAGACATTCTTTTGTGCTTCCGTAGAAATAATTTTTTGTAAAATTATCTTGTGAAATTTGGTAATTAATGATAAATGTTTAATAAGTCATTATAAAAAAAAAGTGTTTTCGGGTTTTCGTGAAAAACGTTTTGCAAATTTTCATGAATTTTTTTAAGCGTTGCCGAGAAGGTTTTTGTGAAAATTATGTTTTGGTGGGTGTCTAAATAACTTGAAATGGTTCGTTGGCCAGGAAGATTGAACCAGTTTTTTTTTAATTATTTAATTTATTTTTATTAGCGCATTTTCTTTATTTTAATGGCGAGTTTTCTTGTAAATGAGTTTAATGAATTTTTGCTGAAGAAACATTTGTTGCGAATACTTGGAGGAACATTTTTTAAAACTCGTCGAAAATAAAGCTCTAAGGGATTTTAGTGCAAACAAATTGTTTTATTTTCAATTTTAATTACACATTAGGTCTATAATTTGAGTTATATGTACCTATTCTTTTTGCAAAATTTTGTGTAAAAAAATAGTTAGCCATTTTTTGCATATTTTTTTTTGTGCTTCCGTGGTAAGACTTTTTTTGTGAAATTTTGGTAATCAGTGATAAATGTTCAATAAGTTATTATATAAAAAATATGTTTTCGGATCTTCTTGAAAAAATTGTTTGCGAATTTTAATCAAATTTTTTGATGAAGTTTCATCGAAAATGTTTTTGTGAATAATGATATTTTGGTAGGTGGGTAGATAATGTGAAGAGGTTCGTTGACCAGAAAATTCGGAAAAATTTTAAGTTGATTTTCGCAAAAATGTTGTTCTTTTTCAAACAATAAAGCTATTTTGATGAAATATGCTTAATTATTTTTACTATATGGGTAACCAAATTTGAGGGCTTCTTTCATTAAAGAAACATAGATTTGCTATTGAAAACATTTAATGAAAATTTATTACCATAACGCACTTGCTGCGTCCAGTCTTATATTTTTATTTTACGTGGGCCTATTTTCGCGACTATGACCAACGATCCCAGGCAGCTGTTTCACCTCACAATACTGGAAATTTAGCCGAACCCCTGCATTTCTGTAAGGAATGTAGAAATATTGCACGTGCCCAACATTGCATGGTATACGAGGCCAACAGCTTTACACTACCTACAAATGACGAATCGTGCGGACATTTAACTTGCTCAAACACAATGCCACAGCCTTGATTTTACAGTATGTACTGAGAAAGTGAAATCCACTACTAGGAGTCGAACCTATGATTCTTCGATTGACAGGCTTACGTTCTTACCCATGGACTACCCAGGCTGTACAAAACAAGTGCCTGTCTTGTGCGGGCTTTTCAAATTATAAGGTCAGATAAAATATATTAACATTCATGTATTTATCTTCTTACTCTAATAGAAAACCTGGTTTTAAATAATAAAACAATCGAGCATAGAGCATGTATACTTTTAATGTCTAGAGTATGCAGATTACTTGGAGCTGATATTCAGCATTTATATTATTATGGGGAAAAATCCTAATATGGTAGACACGTGGTGTAAACAAAGGGGTCTGTCAAGAAGTCTAGAAAGCAACAATTGTTGCTATATTTACTGAGAAAATAACAGTGGAATGCCTAAAACCCCTGGTGATAGGGGAGATAGAAGTCAATTTTGTGGAAGACTTAAAATATTTCGGAGTCTGTTATGACCAAAACCTCACATGGACTGCCTACGTATAAGAGGCCACGCGTGAGACAATAACTGCATATGAAAAGTAAAGGCGACTGCGTGGTAACAATTGGGGGATGAAGGCCAATGTGATCCTATAGATTTACGCAAAAGTAGTAGGGACATAACATATGAGTCCTTAGTGTAGTGGACGAAAATACAGCAGCGGTTGGGGATCAAGTTATCAAGTAGTTTCCAAGATTTTGCTTTGCGTAAAAGGCAGTGTTAAACGTCCTTTGAGGCCTACTCCTACTACATATATTCATCAGCGCTCTGCGAACCAAGACCAGTAGTAAAATTTTTAATAATCCCACGCACCAATATTTCAGACCAAAGTGGCCGCAACACAACGTTAGGCAAAAATTGATATTGACCATAAAACAAAGAAACATGCAGCTACTATATATTTTGAGTGCCAAACAGGGCTTAAGGCACTAGGTGTCATGGAAATCAATTTAAAGTTTCATGCGACTGTCTGAATACCTTATGAGAGCTAGAAAATCAAATCAAGTGGTACTAACATAACTTTTAGCACACCAGAATCATAAAATGAGTGTTTAGGCAGACCAGCTGATGCGCCTTTAGGCCCCTAATAGGTCCGAAACACTTTTTCGGTCTGGCCAGGCCAATTATAAAGCGATTAATTAACAAATGCACTCGAACCAAAGCACTGAAATGACTGAAGAACAACCGACGCTAAAATCAGGCTAAATAGTGTTTTAAAGAATATACATCGAATTGTACAAAACACCTTCTAGGAAAAGGCAAAAATAATAATACTCTATTAATATAACAGTGCCGATCTATAAGCACATGTGCCTAATGAGTCTGACAGTCGAAATGCTGTGCATATTCTGCCAAAAGAAAAAACAGGTTGAGGTTTCGGTCACTTGGAGTACAAACCTAAGGCGCAAAACTACACGAAGGAACCGCGACCAAGGCTATGTAACTTGCTCGAGTATATAAGGCTGAACAAGGTGAACTATATAATTAGAGGGGGGCCTTGCAACTACATAGATCTAAAGATCGTGGGGACAAAGTTCTTGATCAGGTGATTACAAATTAATAATATTTTATACAAATATGTATAGATTATCTATAGATATTGAGAACCGAAGTGTGAAAGTGACCACTAGTGACTTAAAACTGAAACACAATTTTAGATGAAGACGATACGAAGTATTTTGAGTAGTGCGACACAAAAATAGACAAAATAAATAAAAATGTAAGCCTGACATAAAGATGCTAACTACACAAACTACCAACAAAATTCCTAAGAAAATTGACGGTATCAGTTAAGTGAGTATAATTTGCGCATTTATTTGCCATAGTAATGTTAAAAATGATTGTGTATGAAATGCTGGAGAAAAAAAACACTAAATACACACTAAATGACACGACGTAGATGTTGTGGTAAAAGAGAACATTTTGTGGATTTTGAAATATAACTATTTACGGTATAGGATACAATAGAAAAAAACGGGGTAAGAGATATGACGGAATTAAAAGAAAAGCGAAAAAAGGTTATATAGGAATTAACTATGTTTAACACAATATGTATATAATAATAGACAGGTGCAACACGGGCAGCAAAGCCTAAATGGTGATCAACAATGCTATTAAAAATGATTTGCCTGAAAAAGTGAAAATGTGTTGTAAAAGCTGTCAACAGAAGACCCACTAGAATGTTAAGTATTCGAATAAGGAATTTCATTTGTAATTATGTGTAGCTATGCAATTGATATCACCAATATTGTATTAGTTGTAATTATTGTAGTTGTATTATACTTATACTAAATATACTTATACTTAACCCAGATATGCCCAAAACATTTTTTGTCAAGAAAATAACTAATCTTGCTATAAAATGCATTTATTTTGAACTTACAAAGCTACATCATACATAAAGTTGAAGAAAAAATTATTAGTTTTTGAAAAAAGGGCCGTCCTATATATAGGACGTTGGGCACTAGGAATACTGCTAGACTTTCAAAGTATGGTATGCCAGGAAACATTTTACATGTAAACCGCTGTTACATTTTACACATCTAGTGGTGGTTTTAGAGTGACAGTGGCGACATCTAGTTTGAGTGTCCTGGGGTATAACAAAATGCCCAATGTTATCATATCTGATTCCTAGATTTTCATTAGAATTTGGTCTGCCTGTAGAATTACGGCCTTTTTCTTTCAGATTTGTCTGAAGTATAGACAACGCTATTTGTCTTCGGAATGACAAGTGGTCCAACTGATTTTGTTTATCAGCATAGATTTTATGCAACTGCCATGCATTATGTACAGCTAAATCCACCGCTTGCATTATGAGCGGAAAATACCACTTTTTACCGCGTATCGATGTCCTATATAGGCTTACATTCTGATCACAACGGTCCACACCGCCCATATTTTGGTTGTAGACATTTACTATGTGGGGTTGATCAACAGATATATTCTTCTTCTCTTTATAAGAATATCTTCTTACCGAATGAAGTGGTGTTATGCCTACAGAATTCGAGCACATTGTAACAATGTTATTATCGTTCCACTGTACAGCGATAATATTTTCATTTGTTTTCTTTGAATGGAATGTCCCACGTGGAGCTTTCTTGAGTGAAACATCATCAGGAAATGGGTTTCCCAGCAATCTATTCTTTCGAATTGTACCAGTAGCTCGCGTATGTTTGCTGGATAACAAATTGAGGAGATGTAGAGATGAAAAAAAATTATCAAAGTATAAATGAAAATTCTTATCGGGCCATTTACTATGCAAGACGTCAGCATAGGTGAGAACTACACCTGCACCTACACCGTATTCTTTATATTTCTCTGAAACATGGGTGGCTGCACCCTGATATGGCTCCATCCAATTCACATATCCCAGCCGAGTACAACCCATCCATATTTTATAGCCGTATCGAATAGGCTTACCATGGATATATTGTTTACATCCATGGCGGCCAAAATATGGAACCATGGATTCGTCGATGCTATGATTTTCCTGCAACGGGCCCTTCTCAATAAATTTTTTATTCAGATGTACATATAGCGGTCTAACTTTTGCAAATTTGTCAGGCAATGCATTGATGGTGTTATTGTCTATAAAATGTATATTGCTCATAATAAATTCAAACCTATTTCGGGAAATAGCGTTTGAAACCAGTTCACTGTGAGTATCTGGGCTACGTTCCCAGTACAGTCTTCTTCGGGGCAATACATTATAGCCGCTCAAAATCAACACACCAATAA